>JAECXC010002482.1:0-57903 GCA_018152125.1 Drosophila dunni | reverse complement strand
GTTTCGGAATCTAGTCCAAATGCAAAGATCAAAAGGTGGAAAGCGCGCATTAACGAGTCTAATGCACGTATCTTCTATAAATCTGGCAAGTACAATCTGGTTGCGGATGCCTTGTCAAGGCAGCAGCTCAACGGTCTAAATGAACAAGAAATTGAGTCCTGCGCAGCAACGATCCGCTTACAGGCATTTGATCATATAGTACAGCATTGTAATTGTATATTTCCTATCCTGAAAGGCGCATTACAATAGGACTATAAACAAGAAAACTAGAAGCGTTACAATATTGATAATTGAATGCAATATTAAGGTATGAGTGCGAGCGAGATAGAAACATACAAGCAAGTTTTCGCTGCCTGTGGGGCGGCAGCGCTGCCCACTGTCGCTGGCCGCGCCGAATACACACATACATACATATATGAATCATATGTTGTGAAACGTATGTGTATTTGCACACAAACAAACAGAAATATGTTTTATTATGCTTAGATTGTTTTTGTTTTAACGTGGTTAAATGCAAGTACAACACATTGTAATATCTCAATACTGATTTTAATAATTTAATCGGGATTAAAATGCAGAGAGTATTATACGGTCGGGCGTGCTCGACTGTACTTTTCTTTCGTGGCGAATTGATTGTGGGGGAATGGGGCGTGGCATCAAAAAAAAAAAAGATTCTTGTATTGACTGACTAAATATGTGATCGATTGACACCAAGCTCGAACTTGTAGTTTTTACCATGTCTGAAATCTGTCTGTTCATACGGACAGACGGACACACAGACAGACGGACATGGCTATATCGACTCGGCTTGTGATGCTGATCAATAATATATGTACATATATATTTTATGGGGTCTGCCACGCCTCCTTCTGCCAGTTACATACTTTTGCACAAACCCAATATACTCTTACAGAGAGTATAAAAACCAGTAACAGAGGCAACAGTCGATCGAGCCGACTGTAAAAGACCCCGTACTCCCACAGTAATGCGCATTTGTATTTAATTTGAATTAAAATTTAATAACGAAATTTAAAAATTAAAATTTATATGTACATTTTGAATTGAAAAAATAAAATTATCAATTCTCATTGTCAGCATTCGAACCTACGATCCTTAGACAAAGATTTCACATTGCGCTCTACCAGTTGCACCACGCGCCTCTTTCAATAAAATTACGATTATCAGCATTCACATGTTATACATACAAGTAAACACTCGTTTGACTCGCGTCGCAGCGTCTGCGAGCAGCGCTAACGTCACACAGGCAGCGAAATTTCAGCTAAATTACATAATTTTGCAAAATTTTTCTAACCTTCTAAATTTTTTGTTAATGGACTGATTTTAACGCCGCTTGGAGGATAGTTTGATATGCTATCCCTCTTTACGAATAATTAATTACAAATACTGTACTATTTGATTAAATGTCTTAAATCCTGAAAATTTTGAGCTTGAAATTTTGAAAGTTTTTTAGCTCATATGAGAAAAGGGAGCGTGGCAGACCAAAATAAATGGCATTGCATTAAGGCTGTCTCTAGAAACCTGCTTATCAGAAATGGGTTTCCTAAGTGCCATAGTAACTGAGTTATTGGCCTAAAACTACATTCTTTTTCGGACGGACAGACAGACGGACATTGCTATATCGACTCGGCTGTTGATGCTGATCAAGAATATATATACTTTATGGGGTCGGCCACGCCTCCTTCTGCCTGTTACGCACTTTTCGCTTCTGACAAACCTAATAGACCCCTCTACTCTTTTTTAGAGTACGGGGTCTAAAAATAAATAAACCCTTTTACTCTCGAGTAATGTGTATAATAACCAAATGAAACAAGTAAGAAGTATACCCTTCTAGAGGGTATATGGAAGTTTGTAACGCATTGAAGCAGGGGTTTCTGACACCATAAAGTATATATATTCTTGATTAGCATCAACAGCCGAATCGATTTAGCCATGTCCGTCTCTTTCTATGATAACTAGTCTCTCAGTTTTAAAGCTATTTTAATGAAACTTGGAACAGATGTGTATTTTCTATGCATGCTGATTATTTGTAAAAAGCGGACAAAAAGGACAATTAAACATATAGCTCCCATAGGAACAATCGGTTGAAATGCTGAGTATGAACATTTCCGGTGTCTATTGACCGATTTCAACCATATTCACACGATATGCATTTCTAATTTCCGACTGTTGACCAAATTTCATCCAAATCGGACTACTGAATCATATTGCTACCATAGAAATAATTGCTGATTGAAACCAATTTTACGCAATCTGAATGACTGCAAAGATATTTAATCTTCGGTGAAGAAGTTAACCGTATTTTCTTGTCATAGTTACTGTTGTAAGATTTTAGTGCCTGATTTATTCTTCACTGGCTCTGCATATGAATATTTTGAGAAATTATCCATCACACTCAGTAGATATAGATAACCTCCATCTTGTTTATGAAATGGAATCATTTCAACTAAATCTATTAGCCTATTACCATTTTATCCTTTTTGTACGAAGCTACGCCTTCTAAAATTTTTTCTAGACTATTTATGAATTTCTGTTACAATCTATAAATTACTTATTATGTTATGGACCCTCTGGATAAGGAAATACAACGATTGTGGAAAATATTTTGAACAATCAAAATACACTTATTAATGAAGATACAAGAAAGGAAGGGCCGACTGTAAAAGACCCCGTACTCCCATAGTAGTGAGCATTTGTATATAATTTAAATAAAATTTAAAAAAAAAATTTTAAAAATTAAATAAAAACCGTTTTGAATTGAATTGCACCAACAAATTCGTTTGCAATATGCACATACATATGTATGTATGTGTACCATTGGTCGACACGACCAGCGTACGCGGGCTTCGCTGCTGCCACACAGGCCGCGAAAACGTTCGAGCATATGTTTGTATGTTTCTATCTGGCTCGCACTCGTTTTGACATTCAGCTAAAAAGTAAATTTTGTTATGTGTTTTCTTTCTTGATTATAATCGGATTTTTATGACACTTTCAGGATAGTTTGATATGATATGTCTCCAAACGAATATTTAATTACAACACTGTACTATATGAACAAATGCACTAAAAACGGCAATGAAGTTTGAAATGTTTTTAGTTCTTGTGGGAAAAGTGGGCGTGGTAGTCCAAAATCTAGGAACTTGCATACCAAAATTGGTGCTCCTCAATGCAATAGTTACTGAGATACTCGCCAAAAACATAAATTTTTCCAAGGTGTTTCTGATTTTTTGCTTATTGCGGGGCGGTAAGGGGCGTGGCAATGATTTGAAATAAACATGATCTGCTCGCGAAGACAACGGACTTTCATTCCAAATTTATTGTCTCTAGCTTTTGTAGTTTAAAAGATCCAGATGTTCATACGGACTGATAGAAAGACAGACGGACATCGCTATATTGACTCGGCTGTTGATGCTGATTCTTATATATAGTTTATGGGGTCGGCCACGCCTCCTTCTGCCTGTTACGCACATTTCGCTTTTGACAAACCTAATAGACCCCTCTACTCTTTTTTAGAGTACGGGGTCTAATAAAAAGGAACATTTGGTGTTATGCTGAAGAACACGCAAAACCTAGTTTTACAGGACTTGAATATCATAAAGATGTATCAGAAACATTTGAAAATGATCTTAATGAGCCAATCCTCATTGTATTAGATTATCTAATGATGGGCATATATAAAGTATCCGAAGAAGCTGATGGTTGATTGTAAATTGATCTTTCCCAATGGATAAACGATCTTTTACGTTTTCGTTCAAATATTTTTAAATTCTTCATACTCAATTTTTTATTGCAATAAAAATGGTTTACACAAAGAGACTAAAACGGCTGATGGCGAACAAACATTTATTATATGTTCTGAAAACAGCTAGTACCAATTAACGAAAAGCTATTATAAGCAATAGTGATGATGATCTGGTTAAATGGTTAATTGAGATTATATTAAATATATTACAAGGCAGTCATTAACATACAACCAAACAGCTCGAGGTGTTCATCCGGACAGCGGACAGGGAGACAGACGGACATCGCTATATCGACTCGGCTGCTGATGCTGATCAAGAATATATATACTGCCTTCTGCCTGTTACGCACATTTCGCTTCTGACAAACCTCTATATTTTTTAGAGTACGGGGTCTAAAAAAGGCGGATTTCTTCCTGTTCTAATTTCACCATTATTGGTTGGAGTATTTGGAAAACTTTTAAGAAATGCAAAACTCTAAAAGTAATTTAATTAAAGTGGTTTTAATACATCCAAATGAATATCAAAAGTTATTATCAAATAATAGAGTTGAAGATTTAATGAACCAAAAGCTTTTACCAATAATATGTATTTCGATAAATGGATTAAAACTCGACAAGAACTAGACTACTTTCTTCACAAAAGAAGAAAACGTGATTCATATTCTGGTAACAAAATTTAGTTAAATGTTTTATCATTTAGCAGTTCAACACAGACATTTGAAGAGTTGCCTATCAGTTTAAAAAGAGAGGCATAGACTGAAAACAAAGAGTTGATATTTAATAATTCCCATGAAGACGATTTTGATGATTCTCAAAGTCAAGACCATAACCCTAACCGAGCATTCCCTGAAATCGATGATGATATACGTATGATTGAGTTAACTCCTAAAAGGAGCTACATTGAACCTAAAAATAAGTCACCAGAAAAAAAAGAGAAAAAATAATCGAATTGATTAATCAAAAGTCAATTTAAGAAACTTCAATTACATTGAAGGAAGAGAAAAACTAAGACGACAGTCTCGACAAGCAGAAAACCCGAGGTCTAAAGCAACAGGAATTAGCACAAGATCTTCAAATAGAGCATAACCATATCAAATTGGAAAAAATAAAATTAATTGGAAAAAAAAAATTAATTGGATATCTTTAATCTAAACACAACTTTTGAAAATAAGTAACTTAGAGTCATTTTATGTGGCTTTATTTAGCAACAATTCTTTAATTCATTAAATGATTTTCCGGATAATGTACAAAGTGCGTTGACAAAAATTTTAAGTTTGTCACAAAATATAGATAAAAACTGGGAAGTTGTAATATCTGAACTATATTTAAATGATTTTCCCTATCATGAAGTAATGGATAAGAAACAGTCAATACAAAGAATGTCAAAGGGTATAATATTTGTTGATACTGACATAATAAAGCCTCGATGCGTTGGAGACAAAAGAACGCGATGTCTAAAAGTTCTTATGCGTAACAACAAGCTTTATTTTTGTAACTTGCCGTTTTTGCTCGCTACTCTCCTAATCTCCGACGGTAAATTTTTTGTTTGCCGCGCAAACAATTTTGTTTTTGTAAGTACGCTGTATTTCTGCTCTAGCTTAGCATATGTTTACTTAACCCTTGTGCATATCTGTCATACTTTTTAACACTCTATAAAAGTTGCAAATTTGTTATATTTTTTTTTTATTAATTTTTTTTTCCAGTATAATCTATTTTATTTGTTGTTGTTAAATTTAAATTTTGCGATTATGAATGTTTGCTTAAGTAAAAACATCCAGGTGCGATCCAATGTAAAAGTGGGTTTCGTTTGCTGCTGGCTATGTGATAATGTATCACACGAAAAATGTTCTGGCCTTAACGGCCGCATTATCGACCTAATAAGCTCAAATTCGTGTATTAAATGGACATGTGAGTCTTGCAGGGATGTTGGAAGGGGTATGATGGGCTTCATGAGGCAAACAAAAAGAGGCTTCGGGGAACTATTGGGCAGATTTAAGAACCTGTTCGGTTGTTTCACCTCGTTGGATAAAGATTTCAAAAGTATGAACCTTTGAATGATTCTCCTAAGCAGAAAAAGGCCAAGTTTAGGTTGTCAATTGGTCCAAATGAACTTTTAGTTCCTACTCATATCTCCATTAACTCTGATACATCTCTAATAAATCTTTCTTCCCCATCTCCAACTAGTATTGACAGAGGGAATGATCATTTTACTTCCCCCACAGAAGTTATTCCTACGGACACCGAGCCAGTCCCTGATTCAGTTGCTGTCAATACAGTTGTTGTTGATCAACATACCAGTGATGACATTTCGAATGGATCAACTAGTCAATCTACCAGTGTTGCCAGTGTAGCAGTGGTAGATAATAATATGACTCTCATAGGTATTCCACCGAAAAAACAAATCTTTGTTTCAAGGCTAGCCCCTGATACTACATCTGATGATGTCAAGACTTTTATACAAGCCAAATCTATAGCCAACATTACGGTAGAAAAATTCAAATTTTCTTATGATTGGGAGATTTCTTCATTTAAAATAAGTGTTCCGGCCGAAAAATTAAATAAAATATGCTGTAAAGAGTTCTGGCCGGACCACTTAGTGGATAAAGAATACACTGCCAAAAAAAAAAAATCGTACTCCGATTGCTCTATATTCATTATCTTCTTTTAACCAACTAAACTTTTCTAACAAAAACAAGAAAGAAAAGTACAGTCGGGCACGCCTGACCGTAGAACACTCTCTGCATTTTTTCCGATTTTTTCCAAGTTTTTTAGAAAACCGTGGAATATTTCGGATTTGTCGTAACTGGAGGCGGTGTTAAAACATCTCCCGAAAAATTACAGGCGATTTCAAACTTCAAGCCACCTACAACCTTGTTTGATCTTAGGTCGTTCCTAGGGTTATCCATCTATTATCGAACTCTCGAAAGGAGACAACGGTAAGGTAAGCGCTAATCAGTCAAGAAAGGTGCAAACATTCGATAGACTGAAAAACATTCTCATGTCTGAGGATGTAAAATAAAGATACCCGGATTTAAAAAAAAACTTTGACTTAACAACTGACGGTTTGGCACATGGCCTTGGCGCCGTTATTGATCAAGAAGGTCGCCCGATAACAATGATTTCAAGAACATTGTGAAACTGTAAGCAATAGTTTGGGCACTGAAAAATCTCTGGAACTAACTGTACGAAGTTAGAGACCTAAACTGTTACACAAATAATCTGCGATTATTTTTTTCATAGCATGACAAAACTTGCAGAAGAATTTGTCGCAAATTGTGAAACATGCTCTGGGGCCAAGTATAACCGACATCCTAAAAAACAAATGTTAGGCAAAACACCATGGCTGGCAAATAATTGCCGACCGTTTTTCTTCTTGCGTTCTCGTTGCGAGCACAACCGTAAAAGTTCATACTCTCTCGCTCTCGCTCTGAGCAAGAGACTTTTTCTGTCTTCATTTATGTTTTCTGTTGAGCCCTTTACATTAAGCTCTTTGTATGTCGCTATTTCAATGAGCAGTGCGTAATGAACGGAACGAGAAACTCTCGCACAATGAGACTCAGCAAAAGACCGATTGACGGAAAAACTCAAAGCAAACGTTCATCAAATTTATGTTCGTTTTTGTGAAGAAGAAATAATATAATTTGTTTAACAAATCAATTTAAATTTATTTTCATTCCATTTAAAACTATATTAAGTTAACAAAAGAGTTTTGGTGCACTTTTTAATTTAAGTCTCTTCCCATTTTACACATTCACGATCGCAATTAATATATTACGTCTGCAAAAAAAAACGCTTACCGATTTGATTGCCTATGCGTGGTAATATATACCAATACATATGCAAAAGACTTTTTGCTTCACTGAACACGACGAAACGGTCTTGGAACAAAACTGAATAGAAAAAAAAGGGGTTCGCTCCGAGCGCGAGCGATCTCGTTTAAGAACCGATAAATCGGTTGCTCGCTGATTTTTTCGTTAAGAGTCAGAAAAAGACACTTATTTACAGACAACGAGAAACGGTCGACAGTTTTTTGCGAGCTATGCGAAACACCCATTCGCACCTTTGTAGGAGAACGATTACATGTCGATGTATTTTCTACAGGTCAAAAATACTTTCTCACATGTGTCGATAAAATTCTCTAAATTTGCACTGACCCAGCCAATTTGCTCAAGAGCTATTCTTGATATCAAAACCCCACTTCTGCAACTTGTAAACCTGTTTCTCAATTATCATACCATTTATTATGATAATGGAAAATTTTTAAATTCAGTGAGGTCCATTTTCACAAACTTTAATATGAGCCATTAAAATTAACTTTTTTAAGTTCTACAACATAAATAGTTCGCAATCCAAAGAATTAATTTATCTGGAGATTCAAGCAAATTAAGTTTATGTATTAAAAGACAATGATTAACGGTGTCAAAATCCTTGCTAAAATCAGTGTAAATGACATCTGTTTGCAATTTATTTTGAAACCCCTGTATGACAATGGACGTAAATTCTAATAAGTTAGTGGTAGTAGATCTATATTTCATAAACCCGTGCTGGCAAGGTGAAGCATCAGATCTAAAAAGATGTTGCAATTGAGAAGTTATTAATTTCTCAAAAGTTTTAGGAATTGCTGACAACTTTGAGATACCCCTTAATATACAAAGATTTGGTACCCTTTTTATGAAAGGAAATAATAAAAGATGCTTTTCAGATAACAGGAAAGCAGCACGACTCAACAGACAAATTAAATAAGGTATACAAAGGTTTCAAGAGTTTGTCGGCTTAGTTTCTGAGCACGCGACCAGAACTCCATCCGGTCCCGGGGAAAGAACAGGTTTAACAGCCTTTAGATCACTCAAAAGCGATTCTTCAGTGATCAATGGCCTAAATTACAGTAAGAAGCATTTACACGGTAAGGATAAGGCAAGTTTAGATTATTTTGATGAATGCAATAAGTTCATTGGTAAAAATCAGCGGCTATAGCCTGATCAGAGTTAGCTGTTTTATTTTCAAAGACGATTGTGGAAGGAAGTGTTGATGTTTTGTGCTTCTCATTAACGAAGTTATAAAAAGTTTAGAATTACTTCGAAACTGCTGACCACAGCTTCTAAAGTAATTCCGATAGCATAGGCTGTTCAATGCAGAGAAATCAGATCGAGCAATTAAATAACGAGAGAGATCCATGGAAGAGCCAGATTTCCTGAATTTCTTATAAAATTGAGATAAACTGTTTTTTAACCGTTTTAGTTCACGTAAACGTAAACCAAATCGGTTTTTAGAGATACTAGGAAGACAAGATGAAACACAACGTTCAAATAAATTATTTAGAGTAAGATAAAAAAATGCAACTGCTTCATCCATATCCCTGCACTTCAACAGCCATAACCAGTCGGTCTGGGATCAAAGCTGATTTAACTTGTTAAAATCAGCCTTCTGAAACTGGCGAAAACGCTTGCTGGGTCTCGAGCTGGACTTTCCCGTTTGGCTAGGCAAATCCATCAACAATTCCAATGTTGGGTGATATGGATCTTCAGGAATAAAAAGGGAAGCAATACGGGAAACAGATGGAAATGATGGATGTAAGACAAAAACAAGAAAGAAATGTACATTCGAGCACGCCCGACCGTATAATACACATGCAGCGAAAACGTTGGAACGTTCTGTCTCGCTTGCACTCATTAGTGATATTCCGTTCAAATATCAATATTGTAACGCTTCTAGTTTTTTTGTTTATAGTCAAATTTTAATGCACCTTTCAGGAATAGTTTGGTATAAATAGTCTCCACTCGAATTATACCATAGCTCGCAAATAACAATTGAGTGTTTTGCGACGTCTTCAAATAAGTCTCTCTACTGAGTATATGAAAAGAATACTCGCGAGCAGAGTATCGGTAATCTCTTCGTTTGTCTCACACGCGCTCGGACAACAATCGTTTATTTTCGTTTCTTTTTCGTCTCACTTAGACCGCGAGTATTTGCATGAGTGAAATGAAGCAAAACGTCTTTAAGCGAGTGATGCTTATTAAATTGCGACGTGTCAGTAGAACGGGCATTTTCAGCCCTGCGTTTAATACTGAGTGAACGTCGGAGTTCAATAGGAGCAGGCAATTTAAACTCCCTGTTATTAATTAAGCTAAACAATTAGTCTAAATAAATAAGAAATATTCATTGAATTCATTTATGTAGTTTTGTTTCATAAAGGCAACTGAACAACGGGGATCCGGGTTCGAATCCCAGGCTGTGTATGGATGTGGTTATCGTATAAGCCGATGGCCGTAGAAGCTAGTGCTTGTAAAAATTGTAAAGTTAATAGTTTACAATTATATCCTAAACTAAATAAATAAACAAACAAATATTTTTTCTATTGTTAATCAAGTATTCGATTGAAGCTAGAAAAAAAAAAGAATAATCGGAGAAAAATTAAATATTTTTGACTTATTACTTATAAGAATACTTGATTAACAATAGAAAAAATATTTGTTTGTTTATTTATTTAGTTTAGGATATAATTGTAAACTATTAACTTTACAATTTTTACAAGCACTAGCTTCTACGGCCATCGGCTTATACGATAACCACATCCATACACATTAAGAAAAAATAAACAAAAAAAAAACACAAAATAAAAATAAAGTAAATATTATTTATTAAGAAAAATACTTAAAGAGTGTTTGCAAGACTTTTTGAATTGACTTATTCAGTCATTCACTCACTCACTGAGTCTCAACTCGCGAGCGACAATTATATTACTCCCGAAAAGAGAATCGTTAAAAGAGTTCAACACGAAGAACTCAACAGCAAGAACTCAAGCGAAGACCGAAGCAAAATAGAAAAAACTCTCTTGCCCAGAGTGGGAGCAAATTTTTTCATTTGTTTCGCTTCTGCTCAGAGATTGAGCGTTAAGAAAAAAACACTCAATTGTTATTTGCGAGCTATGGATTATACAATTACAATGCTGTACTATATAAAGAAATGGCTAAAAACGGAACGAAAGTTGAGAATTATTTTTTTTTATTTTTTTGTTTTGTGGGAAAATGCATTTATGCTGTCTATATATACGTTGATGTACTAACGGGACAGTATATTCAAGTGACCCAGCAACACCAAGCAACGTGCTTGTTAGCGCGCGGAACCCTAAGAATAATGCAGCCACCTCCCGCCCAACCGACTGAGGGGCACACTCCATAACGTACGGCCAGCGATAAACGCGAATCGAATTTATTAGTTAGAACATAAAATATAAAATAACTAAAAACGAAATACAACACATCTTAAATTATTAAGCTAAGATAATTAAGATCTAGACAGGGGACAGAGAAGAGAAGTTCTAATTAAGGGGGTCGAAGTAGAACTACCTACAACTCGAGAAAGTTTGTTGTAGTAACTACGTAGGACTCGGAAAGGATTATGGATAGCAAATTTGGTAGAACAAGGTGGAAGAGAGAGCGGAAGAAAGTTTCTAGTTGGTCTAATCGGAACAGCAAAACTAATCTGGCTGAGTAATTCTGAAGAATCAATTTCACCATTGATTTGTTTGTGTAAGAAACGGTCAGACGAAGAAGGAAGATTAATTATTAAAAGTCTACTACGATAGGATGGTAAGCTTATGTTAGTTTTCCTGTTGAGAGCCCCTAGTGCAAAAAGAGGAAACTGTTTTTGTACAGATTCTATTCTATCCTGATGAATTCTATATTGGGGTGACCGTTAAAAGTGTTTTCGTTAAATAGGGATCTTTAAATTCTTTCGACCAGCACTTTATGAAGCCCAAGACACTAAAAGCACGATTAGTAATTGACATTACATGCCTATCGAACTTGAGCTTAGGATCCATAAGGATACCCAAATCAGTGACCGACTCAATTCTTTTAAAAGAGTTGCCATTCAGAATGTAAATGTTTTGAAATTAGAGGCGCCTACTGAAGGACATTACGTTACACTTACTAAGGTTAAGGTTGAATAAATTAGCTTGACACCAGATTTGAAAACTACATAGATCAGATTGTAACCTGGTCCCAAGAACAGACTCAGCAGCAGAAACACAGAATTTGACGTCGTTGGCATACATGAGCACACGAGAGTAACTGATCGTAGATGGAAGATCATTTATGAACAATATAAATAACAAGGGACCGAGATGGCTTCCTTGTGGAACACCCGAAGTTACTTGAACAGATTTGGACAAAGTGTCTTTAAAATAAACATGTTGTGTTCTAGAACACAAGTAATTTGAAATTCAAATAGTAATGTTATAGGAAAGACCCAAAAGATTGAGCTTATGTATTAATAGGCTGTGATTAACGGAGTCGAAAGCCTTACTGAAATCTGTGTAAATGACGTCAGTTTTCAATTTTCTCTCAAAGCCCTTCATTGCAAATGATGTAAATTCTAACAGGTTAGTGGTAGTGGATCTATATTTCACAAACCCATGATGGCAGGGTGAAATCATGGATCTACAGAAATGTTGCAGTTGAGAAGTTATTAATTTCTCAAAAGCCTTGGGAATAGCAGACAACTTTGAAATTCCCCAATAGTTGCAAACATAGGATTTATTTCCTTTTTTGTGAAGAGAAATAATGTTAGATGATTTCCAAACTTCAGGAAAACAGCATGTTTCAACGGACAATGTAAATAGTTTATACAAGGGCTTTAAAAGGCCGTCTGCCCAGATTTTAAGCACACAGCCAGGGACTCCGACTGGACCAGGTGAAAAAACAGATTTAGTAGCTTTCGGTGTAAAATTACAATTGAAGGAATTTAAATGATAAGGATAGGTTACAGTAGGATACTGTTATACTCGTGCTTACTATAAGTTGTTTGAAAAAAAACGGCAAATAAGTCGGCGATAGCCTTATCCGAATTAGCAGATTCACTTTCAAAGAACACATTAGATGGAAGCGTTGATGATTTACACTTCGAATTAACGAAGTTATAAAACCTTCTCGGATTCCTTCTGAACTGTTGCCCACAGTCAGTAAGGTATTCCTTATAACGACGGTCATTCAAAACATAGAAATCAGATCGAGCAATCAGATATCGCGAGAGATACAAGGAAGAGCCAGTTTCCCTGAATCTCTTATAGAATTTCGACTTTTTATTTTTGAGCAATGTTAACTCACGGGTAAACCAAATAAGCTAGTTAGACCTGGTTGAAACACAGAGCGGAACACAGACATCAATTAAGGAATTCAAGGTATCATAAAAGGTTGTGATTGCACTATCCATATGTCTACACATGAACAGTCGGGACCAGTCAGTCTGGGATAGCAGTACATTTAACTTGTTAAAGTCGGCTTTCCGAAACTGACGAGACCATTTAGTAGATATACTACTAGTACGGGTCACCCGGTCAGGTAAATCAATCAACTCCTCCAAATTCGAGTGATAAGGATCTTCAGGATTCGATAAGGATTTTATGCGGGAAACTGAAAAACAGGAAGAATCCAAAACAAAAATCAGATCAAGCATTATATTTAAAGAGTTTGGAATAGCATTGATTTGAAGCAATGAAATTCCAAACAGCTCGTCAAGAAAATAGTGCTGAGTCGTGGGGGTCAACACGGCAGAGTCGGAACACGGAAAGTGTAATAAATAAAGAGATGAGTCAGAAGAAGGAGGAATAAAGGAGCAGGTAATGAAAACTTTAATGCTATTTAGGCATATCTTAAAAGCAGCAAATTCAATACCCACAGTGCCATCGATTGTTACTACTTCCGAGGATAAGTTAACATCGACGGCAATTAGCACACCCCCACCTCGGCGAGATGTACGATCTTTTCTCTAGATAGCGATTTTATTGAAAAGGCGTTCAGAATCTAAACCATCGGGCCTTAACCATGTTTCAGAAAAGGCCACGACATAAAATGAAAAAGACAGACTATTTAAATACATATTACTAAGCTTACTACGAAGACCTCTTACATTATGATAGGCAAACGAGAGGGAGGAAGTTAGTTTTTTCCGGAATCAGAGGCCGGGACAGGGTTGCAATACAGTGCAATCGCAGTCAGATTTCTTTTCTTAGTTGTATACTCCTTTATTATTAAATGGTCCGGCCAAAATTCTTTACAACAAATTGTACTAAAATATTTGGCAGGAACAGTTACTTTAAATGAAGAAATTTCCCGATGATATGAGAATTTAAATTTCTCCACCGTAATATTTGCTTCAGATTTAACCTGAATAAAGGCCTTGACATCATCCGATGTGGTATCAGGGGCAAGCCTGGAAACAAATAATTGCTTTTTTGGTGGAACACCTACAAGAGTCTTTTTATCGGACACTGTAATAGCTTCCGCAACAGCTCTGATCGACTCATTGCTTGATTCACCAACTGCAACAGTATTGACAACTAACGAATCAGAAACTATTACTTTGGGAGTCGTGGGGACAACTTCTGTGGGTAAAATAAAGTTGTAATCACTACTAACAATTATATTTGGAGCTGCGAAACTATCAGACAGACTTTTGAATCTGCCAAATAGATCCCCAAAGCCTCTTTTAGTGTGTCGCATGAAGCTCATAATGTCTCTTTCGACATCCCTACAAGCTTCACAAGTCCACTTTAAACCAGATTTAGACTCAATCAGGTCAATAATCCGGCCGTTGAGGCCTGCACATTTTTCATGTGTAACCTTTTCACATAGCCAGCAGCCAACAAAACCCATCTTAACATTTGTTCGCACTTGGCAATTTTAACTATAACAGACGTACATAGTGGAGGTAATTAGTATAAGCAATGAATGTAATAAAATGGAATATAAAGAAGCTAATAAGCACTGTTGAAATAATAAGTTAGTTGAAAAATAAAAAGGCAAGCTAGGGTTAATGTGCAAGCTACTGATGTTTATTTACGACAATAACAAATGTTGTAGGGGTGCGCCCTAACGTATGCAACACAACATTTATTTTTTTTATGCATTATTTTGGACGCGACTGTTTCACGATAGCTACAGCTGTTATGTTAACGCACTGTTAACTATCGATCAATGGCAGGACGCAACCCTGCAAGCGATCAATCGATAATGCTTGCAGATCACCTTTGGGTATGCGATATTTCGAGTAGTTGTCGACTTCCTCGATCGGCCTATTTCCTGTTCGTCTATTGAATGACTGAGTCACGAAAGTGTTAAAAAAATAATCGTGACGCATCCAAGTTGCCTTGCAATTTATAAATATTTTCTAATACTAAAAGTGCGTGAAAACCCGTTTGACGTGCGTCCGCACACATATTTAAGGAATTTAGAAAAATATTTTTCTACTAAAGAAGTGAAGATTTTGCCTCTCCAAACAATCACTGTCGACGAGGCCAAGCCTGTGCAGTACCGGCGCTTCGTGTGGCACTCTTGGGTCGGCAACGAACGTTGCGCGCACACATTTTGTTTGCGACACGGCTGGCCGCTCAAGCGCGCACCCATTCTGCTTGTGACACGGCTGTCCGTTAAAGAGCGCACAGCCAATGACTAGTCGCCGACGCCGCGATAAAACTGCTTGGAGACCATTTCTACGCACCTTGTTGGTTTTAAATTGAGTTGCGCACCTTTTTTTAAGAAAAGCAAAAAGGGACTGGAGATAATGATCTACTAACCACTTCGGAAAAATAAAATAAAAAAAAAAGAGAAAGGGGAATGGATTGAAAAACGTCATTCTGCTAACGCAACTTGTTTCCAAAATTTTATATCTGGAGAATTTCTTTCGTTCGGAGTCTCATACCCTTTTGGATGCTATACTTAATTTTTATATAATTAATAAGACTTTTTAAAGTCAGCCTTTAATTTTTAAATTCCATTATTCACGTAAGACTTTTGTAAATTTTCTTGGTATGGTATGTATAAAATAATATCCAATATTAGCTGTTATATATTCTAATCCGTTTGAAGTCCCCCACAGCAAATCGTCGTCTTCAGGCCTGTCGACTACCATAAAGTATTGTCAGCTGTATCAACGTATGTAAGAATAAAATAAAACAGAGTGAGTTAAAACAAAACACTAAATTATATATGGCAGCTATCCAACATTAATAATATTGAAAAGTAATATATCATACGTACCAAACCAAACAAATCTAAAAGCAAACATACACTGCTGCGCCTTTCTCCGCTTAAATTTATAAATTCCTGAAACATGTATGTTCGCTTTTGAAATCCTTTTGTCACTGGTAAGCTGATCTCAGTAGCCTTTTTGTAAAGACAGCTTATCCAGGAAAATGAATTTTGAAACCAGCGATTGGTTGTCTTTCTAGTTTGTATCTGAAGAATCATTATGAATTAAAAGTCTCCGCTATAATGGGCACCTAAAGTTAACGTTGTTGCATTGATAATAGGGTAAAGACATGAGCCTTCAAAAGTCTTTACAGGTTGGGAGGGTAAAGAAGGAGGACCTTAACATCATAGTCCTTCCTTAAAGATTGTCATTCTGGCCGTTGTGCTGTACGCTCATGGTTATCATCCTTGTCCTAATCCAACACTGTCTACAATTTTAGTTATGTGGCACAGCAGCTAACTAGGAGGCAAAGTACCCACCCCACTTTCCCTGAGCTCTAGTCGACCCCGTAGACAGAGTACGTCTCCAGTCTGCTGCACACTTCATGTGTTCGTTACAATGTAATGCACAAAAACAAATTATGGCGGGCGCGGCGACCGAAAACAAGAAAAACGGAATTACCGGCCAACACCAAAAGTAAGATAAGCGCGGTAAAACAGATGAGAGCGCGACGGGAGCATAAATATAGAAGAGAGCACGAAGATAGCGCCTAGAGAATGTTTACACAAACAAAGTGTTAGCACAAGCAACGGCGTAAAATTACAAGAACAAATTACACAGCGACAAACAAGCACTGAAATAAGTAAACAGAATGTTTAGCTGTGGAATTGTTGTTGCTTAGAAAACAAAATTATTAAAAGTTGGCTTTAAAGTTTATGAAAACAATGTGTATCAACACAGCCGATGTAGCACACAATGTAGCAAAGGAATTAAGCCAGAAATATGATACGAATTAAAGCGTTTAAGCGAGGAAAACTTGAAATGAAATAGTCGCGCCGTTGTTTTAGAGCTGCCGCCACACGCACGAAAACGTTCGCACATATGCTTGTATTTTGTGTCGCTTACACTCATGCATTGACATTGCGTTCCACTATCAAGGTTTTTATGTTATTAGTTTTAATGTTTATAACCGGATTTGCATGCAACTTTCAATATATCTTCGGATAATTAATCTACAACCGAATTATAAATTACAATACTGTACGATACGAACAAGTTCCTTAAACGGCATTGAAGTTTTGAAAATGATTTTATTTCTTATGGAAAAGGGGGCGTGGCATCTTAAAACTTTAAATGTCACTTCATTTCTTCTGTTTGTAGGAACCTGCGTACCAATATTGGAGTTCCTAATTGCCAAATTTATTGAAATATTTGCACATAAAATCGATTTTTTCCTAGGTGTGTCAAGGATTTGTTTGCGAATGGGGAGTGGCATCCAAAAATAAAAAGATTCTTGGATTGATTGACTAAATATGTTGTCGATTAAGACTAAATTCGAACTTGTTGCTCTAACCATCTCTGAAATCTGTTTGTTCATACGGACAGACAAAAAGACAAACGGACAGACGGGCATGGCTAAATCGACTCGGCTTGTAATGCTGATCAAGAAAATATATTCATAATGGGGTCTGCCACGCCTCCTTCTGACTGTAACAAAGTTTTTCGCAATCCCAATATTCTCTTGCAGGGAGTATAAAAATTGGTTTAGATTACGTAAGAACTTTCTGGGATTACTGGTGCAATTACAATTGAAATAAGAAAGAAAAGTACAGTCGAGCCATTCCGACCGTATAATACTTTCTCCTTTTTTTCCCGGTTAAATTATTAAAATCGGTATAGTGATATTATAATTTATAGTACTTGCATTAAAACTCATTGAAACAAAAGCAATCTAAGCATAATCAAACATACATCTGATTGTTTGTATGCGAATACACACGTTTGACAATATGTGATTCATATATGTATGTATTTGTAATTCGACGCGGCCATCGACTGCGGCAGAGCTGCCGCCACACAAGCAGGGAAAGCGTGCTTGTATGGGGTGGACGGAGGTAAAGGGAAGAGCAAAAGCGCGTCAACCGAGGCAACTCACTGATACTATTATAATTGAGCCGAAGGGTAAAATGACATACTCCGTGATTCTGAACTTGGTAACTCGCAATCAGGACGAAAAACTCAAGGGCGTAGGCAAGAACGTACGCAGTGAAGTGCACTGCCGAAGTCGCACTTTTGTTGGACCTCTGTGGGTCAGCGCACGAGTCAACGCAACAAATTCGGGACAGTATTGGTGCTGCCCTAGGGGATAAAGTGGAAGCACGAACTCTGACCCATCTTACCCGTCTCGAAGTCCTCGATTTAGGCGAGATGCCTACCGAAGAAGATTTGCAAAAGGCATGTCAGGATAAGCTGGGAGTTTCCATTGAGAGGTCCTTAATAAGAACCTTGCGTCCCTCATTTTGAAGCACTCAACATGCAATCCTCAGCGTTCCAGCAACCACCGCTAAGCGTCTGCTGGAGGCTTGCAAAGTCAGAGTAGCCTGGTCGGTTTGCAGGAGCGGAGTAAATGTCCGGGTTCCGTTCCCCCTCAGGAAAAGGGAGAAGGCGCTCCCCAGGCACCGGGGTGGACGGAGGTAAAGGGAAGAGCAAAAGCGCGTCAACCGAGGCAACTCACTGATGCTATTATAATTGAGCCGAAGGGTAAAATGACATACTCCGTGATTCTGAAATTGGTAACTCGCAATCAGGACGGAAAACTCAAGGGCGTAGGCGAGAACGTACGCAGAGTGAAGTGCACTGCCGAAGTCGCACTTTTGTTGGAGCTCTGTGGGTCAGCGCACGAGTCAACGCAACAAATTCGGGACAGTATTGGTGCTGCCCTAGAGGATAAAGTGGAAGCACGAACTCTGACCCATCTTACCCGTCTCGAAGTCCTCGATCTAGGCGAGATGCCTACCGAAGAAGATCTGCAAAAGGCATGTCAGGATAAGCTGGGAGTTTCTATTGAGAAGTCCTCAATAAGAAGCTTGCGTCCCTCGTTTGGAAGTACTCAACGTGCCATCCTCAGCGTTCCGCAACCACCGCTAAGCGTCTCCTGGAGGCTTGCAAAGTCAGAGTAGCCTGGTCGGTTTGCAGGATTAAGGAGCTAACAGAACCGCCAAGGTGTTACAAATGCCAAGAAGTTGGACATTTAGAAAGCAGATGCACCAGCGACATCGACAGAAGCAACTTATGTTTCCGATGCAGATCTAGTGGTCATAAAATTCGTGACTGCAACAATGAAGCCAAATGTTTAGGCTGCGCTCAGAGTGGAAAGCTGTATCTCCTCAAAGGGCTCAGAGAAGACCAAACAACTCTCTCTTAATGACCGCCTTTTTTCAAATAAACTTGAACCACTTCGCGGCTGCATGGGACCTGCTGATCAGCGAGCCTTATGGCACACCAGATACGGCCTGTTGTATTCAAAGTCTGTCTTCAAAAGTCGGTCGTTATAGCAGGAGACTTCAACGCTTGGGCTCAGGAGTGGGGTAGCGACATATCCAGGAGTAGCAGCTCTAATGCTATTGCTAAGGGTCGCATCGTTCTTGAAGCATTTGCCACGCTTGACGTAAGCCTCCTCAACCTCAATAGTTAACCTAACGTTCGTCTCCAGCCATCTGTCTCCCCGATCAACCTGGTCCATAGGCAACCTCTACACTGCCAGCGATCATGAGGTGCTGATATTCACACTGGGTGTAAGGCAAGACCCGAGCTCTAACCACCTCCTCCCCGTGCGAAGGACTGCATTTCAAGAAGGATCGCTTTGTGTTCCGAACTTCGTACGTGTGATGGAAAACCTGAGCATTGTAAGACCAGCGCAGGAGATAGCCAATCGACTATCGAGCCATGTTCTGAACGCCTGCGACTCTAGCATGTACCGAAGGAGGCCGCTCGCCGGACCACAGAAGGCAACATATTGGTGGAACGCGGATATCGCCAATGCCAGAAGAATCTGTATTTCACCCAGAAGGAAACACACGAGGGCTCCGAAAAGAAGCAGGAGCTACTGGCCTGAGCTCCATATAGCTTACAGGGCAGCCAGGCTATCTCTGAAGAAGCAGCAAGCGGGAACGTTTTCTTCAACTATGTGACTCAGCTGATAACGATCCATGGGGAAGTGCTTACCAGATAGTTGTGAAAGGACTCCACATCAAGAAGGATGAGGCACCTTCTGACCCGGATCAGATAAAGGAAACCGTAGAGACACTTTTTCCTGCGTGCAACTCCACTCTGCCACTGGCAAGCGAAGTACCTTACCTGCCATCCTCGATTAAACCCGTCTCGGCTAATGAGATTCTGGCATTATCTAGAATCTCGGTGATGGGTCCATTACTGTGGAATACCGTATATGACGATATTCTGAGGTTACCTTTGCCATCCGGATGCTAGCTAACATGCTATGCGGTTGACTTCGCTCTGACAGTGGTTGGCAAACACTTGTTGGATATAGAGACCACGTGCAACATGACCATCTCTGATCTATCCTTGTCAGTACTCGTTCGGTCGTGGAGACAGCGCACATATGTGTCGGCGCTCAAACTTTAACATTAAACCGGGCTATTCGTTACCTTGGGGTCATGATAGACACCAGGCAGTGCTTCCGTGAGCACCTGTCATATGTCCAGGAGAGAGCTGCAAACACAAGCCGCGCCTTGTTTCGGATTATGCTCAACGCACGAGGGCCGAGACAACAACGTAGGCTGCTTATTTTAAGCATGATACGTTCACATACGCCGCACCTATCTGGGCGGACGGAATGCAGGTCCCAAGCTATGCCAGAGGAATAAAGTCCATACACCAACTCTGTGCCCGAAGGATCTGCTGTGGATTCCGCACAATCACGTATGAAGAAGCACTAGTTATCGCAGGACTGCTGCCAATAGACTTACTTGTCGCAGAAGAGCGAGCAGTTACGCAAGCCGGTGCCAACAGAATGACTGCACGGAAGGCAGCAAGAGAAAAAATCCTAAACCAATTCCTAATATTAGGCGGTGGTTGAACAGAGCGAGTGGCTCGGTAAATTTGTACATCACCCAACTTCTCAATGGGCATGGCTTCTTTGGTCAATACTTGTTCAGATTTGGACATGAGGATTCCCCTTCCTGTAGATGGTGCGGCTTCCACATCGAAGATGCAGAGCGTGTCATCTTTATGTGTGGTCGTTTTGCGGCTCAAAGGAGCCAATTAAGAAGCTCCAGTGGTCGTGATCTGACCACGTCAAGCATTGTCGATGAGATGATCCGAGACCCATGTATATGGACTGCTTTTAGCAATTTTGCAGCTGGCGCAATGTTGGAGCTCCGCAGAACCGAGCGTCTGAGAAGGCAGTCATACTTGTCCCTGTGAAGCATTGCTTTACGGCCGTACCGCAGGGATCGGAAACTGGCCTTTTTCTTTTCTTCTTCTACTACTCCTAAGATTATAATATAATAATACTGTAATAGGCAAATATTATACGAGGGGACTACCAAAAGTTCGGTAAGTTGGTGGTTTTTTTATAATTTTTTTGGAAATTTTAAAATGTCATTATTTTTGCTATAATCTTGCGGTACTTAGTTGTAAGTTTCAAAAAATCGCTTAGAATAGAGACGAGAAAACGGCAAATAACTGAAGTAATATCAGTAGAAATTCCAACAGCGGCGCAGCAAGAAATTCGATACCAAATACTTTACGGCTTTCGATGTAATCTCAAGCCTATGGAAATGTTTAATGAGTTTCAAACTGCATATAAAACGGATGCTCCATATCTTAAGACCATTTGTAAGTGGTTTCAAAAATTTCAAACTCGTCATTTTACCATGAAGGACGAGCCTCGCGAAGGACGTCAAAAATCGTCGACCGATGAGACAAATGTGGCTTTTGTGAAGCAAAAAATTGAAGGAGACCCACGAATGACACAGGAACTGATAGGTAGTGATCTTGGCTTGAATGCAGTATCACGAATTTTGAACAATGATTTGCAATACACGAAGAAATCTGCTTGATGGGTTCCAAGAATTTTGAATGACAGCCAAAAAGAAGCTACAGTAAACTCAATATTTTTTAAAAAAGTTCGCAAACGGAGAATCTAGCAACTATAATATGATCATAAAAGGTGACAAAGCTTGGTTTTTTTTGTATGACCTGGAAACAAAACAGCTGTCCATTGTATGAAGCCCGAAAGGAGCAAACCCACCTGTGGAAGCCAGGCAACAATAGTCAAGATTTCGATTACCCTCAGTAGATCAAAAATTGTTGCTGCTATTCTGTTAAATTCATCTTAAACAGTTACTGCCAAATGGTATACTGAATACCAAAAAATGTGCTTGGAAACCGGAGAAACGAGGAACTGCGTCGCTACTTTTTGCACCACCTGCTCACACTTCAGCAATGACAAGTAACTTCACAGCGCTTTCTGCCTTTGAAGAAATTCGCCCATCGCCATATTCCCCGGATCTAGATTTTGTTTTTGATCTGTAATTTATGTTTATTTCCAAAAATTAAAAAAAAATTGAGAGGAAAGTCTTTGGTAACAATCAAGACATAATAAAGGCGGTTAATGCTGATCTTGAGAAGCTGAAAAAACGCGATTTTGAGAACTGTTTTGTACAATTGATTTACAAGTTAAAAAAATGTATTAAAAATAACTTGCCCGCAAAAAAAAACACTGGACGCCTTGCGAGTTAATGAACGCATCACGCGAGAGAGCAAAAAAGAATTCTCGCTCGGCTTCGGGCACTATAGACAAGAGAGTGAGCTCGCTCGATCAAGCCTGCCCAGCAGAAGCGGGAAGAGTATAGAGAAAGCTAAAAAAAACACACCAAAACACCGATGGCTCGCAAAAGCCACCCCGATGCCATCCTAATCCGTTGTAAGGTAAATGAAGCCTATGGAGACGTGCTAAACGAGATCCAAAAAAGCAGCGGACTCCAGCAGTTCAAGAGCTCCGTGTCCGGAACACGGCGCACAGCAGCTGGGGAATTCCTACAGAATCTTTCAGATGCTTCGGACAAAACAGTGTCAGACAGATTTGTAGTAAATGCTCTCGGAGACAAAGTGAATCTTGAGCTACGAGACATCATGGAAGGCACATCAAGCGAGGATGTATTGGGAGCCATCTCCAAAATACTGGAGCCAGACCAGCTTACAATCGTGCTGATAAAAATGCGTCCGGGCTACAATGGCACACTCGTTGCCATACTTCCCGTACCCAAGGAGAGACCCGATAAGCTCATCAAAGTTGGAAGAATCAGAATAGGCTGGGCTGTTGGCCGTTGGCTGCATTTGTTAGAGTTTTGTGTAAGGGCGTTTGGATCTACAGCTGCTACATGCCACCGAGCTGGAACCTAAGCGAAATTGACACCGCGCTTGACAAACTGGTGGAGGATGCACGTGCACGCACGCCTTAAGTTAGAGCGGGAGACTCCAACTCCTGGCAATTGAATAGCAATCGGAATCCACAAATGCTAGAGGGAAGATGCTGCTTGAATCCTTGGGCAGCCTAAACCTTGTTCAGTTAAATGTAGGCAAAAAAAAAAACGTTCGTCAGAGTGAGTGTAGGCTCGATAGTGGACTTAACGTATACATCGCCCCAGCAGGCAAGGTCCGCTAACTGGCAAGTCAGCGACATGTACACAGCTAGCGACCACATGGCCATCCTCTTCTCCCTTAATGGACAGAATCCGTGACCTAACAGGCAGTCTGTCAGACGGTACAGGCCCGATACCTTGATCCCAACATTATTCGTCGAGGAGCTACAAAATCTCAGCGCAAGTGGTAACGTCGAGTGGATGACGACATCTGTCATGAGTTACATTAAGCGAGCCTGCGGCGCCAGCATGTCCTGCGGCAGGTCATCATTTAGAGCTCTCTACGAGGAGGCTGATCAGGATCCATGGGAACGGGCGTACAAACTAGTCATGAAGAAGATGCAAGGCTTCTTCAACTACGCCCCCACAAAAATGGCTAAACTGGACTACGTAGTGAAGACGCTTTTCCGGCTTCAGCAGTACAGAGAAACAAACCATGTCCTTAACGCCCCGATAACCAGTTCCTTTCCCCCAATAATGCCAGAAGAGGTTATTAACTCGGCAAAAAAGCTGCATGTCGGCATGTCTACTCGACGGAGTCTTCCCGACAAGCTGGAAGTCGCAAAACATGTGTCTGATCCCGAAACCAGGAAAAAACGCAAATGATGTCTCATCGTACAGACCAATATGCCTGCTGGACTCGATGGGAAAGTTGTTCGAGAGAGTCATCTGTAACAGGCTGACGGCAGCTGAACGCAGCAGTTGCCGGCATTATGCTACTGACGATGACAGTGTGTGCTGCGATTAAAGGGAAACGATGGAAAGGCGGAGCAAAAAACTACAGTCTAGTTATAACACTCGATGTAAGGAATGCCTTTAATTCGGCTTATTGGAGCCTCACTACGAAATCTTGACTTTCCCCATTACCTGACAATTAATTAATTAGCGACTACCTTAATAAGCGGAACCTAATGTTCCACACAGAAGTCGGCACAGCAAAATACGATATCACAGCTGGCGTGCCACAAGGCTCCATTCTAGGGCCTACCCTGTGGAACATAATGTATGACGGGATACTGAGGTTGGAACTCCAGGATAACGTGCAGATTGTAGTCTTCGCCGACGATATTGTCATTATCGTCAAAGCGAAAAACATTCACGAGGCGGATGCACTAGCTGAGGACTCCGTTAGGCGGTTGACAGTCTGGCTGTAGTGGCGGGCTATAGTGGTATGCAGCTAGCAGTCGTTAGAGTACCAACTGCCAACAACATTTTGAAGGAGGGAAAGCTAAAAATTGGCTGAGCGAGCTGCAGAGTCAGAAAGAGATCTCCACGGAAGAGGTGCTACAGGTGTCTCGAGTTTGGCCACATTGCCAGCTCGTGCAAAAACGCTGTAAACCGCTCGGGATGCTGCCTAAAATGCGGTCGGGAAGGGCACAGAGCGACCGCGTTCACCAACGAGGATAGATGCTTCAGTTGTGCAGCTACAGGAACGATCTGAACCACTGCTTCGCCGCCCAGGACCTTCTACACCAAACAGTTCGAACTGTCGGTAGGGGTCGCCCTCCTGAGTGAGAAATATAAGGTAATAGAAGAGCCAAGTTTCTTGTCCGACCTGGATGGAAAGGCTGCGATTTGGGTATGCAGTCTCCAACAGCCTCAACTAGAGTATCTCCGTGCCTCACGGGGATTCGTGCGAGCAAAGCTTGGAAATCTGTGGCTCTACAGCTGTTACCCAGGGATCGCTTCCTGGAGCTGTGCGACGAAGTGGAACACGACGTCAGGAGCAAGGCCTTTAAGCTGGCGGTAAAAAAGCTACAATCTCTAATGCGCATGCCACCAAAGTCTGAGGCAAAAATGCTGGAGATAGTGAAGACGTTATTTCCCGGGTCCCTAATCAATAGTCATCAGGCTCCACAATACGCCATGATGTACCAGGAAGCGCCAGCGGTCACGGTCGATGAAACCATCAGAGCAGCATGCGTCATTCGGGACTCCAAGGCACGTGGCCAAGATGGAATACCCAACAAGGCGTTGAAGTTGGCATTGACTGTGCGACCGGAGCCATTCGCAAGTGTTGTAAGTAGTTGCATAAAGCAAGGTATCTTTCCCAACCCCTGGAAAGTCCAAAATCTGGTGCTCATCCCGAAACCAAACAAGCCACCAGGGATACTGTCCTCGTATAGAACAATATGTCTGAACGACTCTGTCGGTAAAGTTTTGGAGAAGATCATTTGCAGCAGGCTGGGTGAAGCGATTAACCAAGCTGGCGACCTATCAACCAGGCAATTCGGGTTCAGGAAGGCTCGATCGACAGTCGTCGCGATAGCCGATGTAACGAGATTGGCGGAAAGAGCAATTGAGCGGACCAGATGGCGTGGTGCAGCCAAGAAATACTGTCTTGTACTCACGTTGGACATCCAGAATGCATTCAACTCTGCAAACTGGGAATGCATTCTGGGGGCTCTGGAAAACTTTCGCACCCAGGATTACCTGTTAGGAATAATTAACGACTATTTCCGAAATAGGATTTTTTGACCTTTGTTCTTTGCACATAAGTAAAGCGCAGTTCGCGTTTACATACATACAGCTATTAGATTTGGGCTTGCGGTAGTTAGCTTGTACTTTGTTAGTGCTTTACTTTGATTTTGCTTTGCTTTGATTTTGCATTGTTTTGTTTGTGTCAACGCTGCATATACATACATACAAGTTAACGAGTGCCCCTCGCACATTGTTGTGTAAGATAAATAAAAGCAAAAATGGTAGCCAGCAGTTACGATGAAGTTGCCGTCTCAGCGAAAGTTCAGTTCAGCGCCCTAGATGAGACGGTCAACCGACGGTAACCTGATAGCTTGCACATGCTGCAAGATCAGCGTTATCACTTATGCCCAGTCGGCTCGCCGGCTGTAGTTTTGTAGCTTTAAGTACGTATATTTTGTATCTTTGTATTCCTTAGCAACTAAGTACTTTTGGTTTAGCTTACGCCCCAGCTTGCTGGTGGTTCAGTTTTGTTCTTACAACGAAAGCGAAAAGATCGTTTAATAAACTATACTCCGGCAACTAGCCGTAAACACTTTAAAAATAATTATTTCTGCATTGCTCTGGCACAAGCCCAGTGATACGAGAGACAAATAATCTCTCCACCATAATCTTCCTAAAGAACGGAACCTTTACTTCCACATCAGCAGCTGCAGCTCTAAAGATCGTCTACAGCAACGTGGGACAACACAACTATTTAATTGGCGCCCAACTTTTAAGAACCTTACACCCTGCTAATGGCAAAAATATATTTAATTTCTGTTCAAGTAATGCCCATTGCCGAATATACTTACTCGGCCGTGATTTAATGTGAAGTGTCCTTAAAGAGAGCGGTTACGAAAAAGCTAATGACTAGTTTTGGCCCGTATAGTGAAGTAAAGAAAGAAATAATAAGTGATAGTGAAGGTGAAAACAAGTGGGAATACGATCAAGAAGGCTTTCATACGACAGTTAACATGGACATGAACCAAGTGCAAGCGTTAGTAGTGAATGCAGTCAGTCAGGCATTAGCGGCGCAAGAAATCAGATTTAATGCGCAGTTTGATTTAGTAAAACAAGATATTCAAAAATTACACATAGAAGCACCTCAGGTCGAAACATATCAGAGGATTAGCGTAAATCCAGACATCCATTGCGATATAAAATTAGACATTATAAAATCAGTGCCCGAATCCAATGGAACTCAGGATGATTATGTGGCATGGAAACAATCCGCCGCAGATGCTTCTGAACTTTTCCAGCCATTCGTGGATAGTAGCGCGCATTACCAAGCGGTAACTGTTATTCGGAACAAAGTCAGATGTACAGCAAGAGCGCTATTGGTGTCACATAACACCATGGAATACTATGATGAGGTTGAACGCAGATTGACGTTGGTTGCGAATAAGATCGTGATGACGCATCAAGCGGATATAGCAAAACTCCTCAACGAAGAAGTCAGAGCTGAGGCGAGTATAGAGCGCAGCATTTTTTCAGCCACGTATGCAAAAGCTATGGAGGACAGGAGAAAATAGCAAATACTAGGCGCGCTCATTCGATAAACAGGGGAAAAACAATGGAGTCGAATATGGCCAAGATAGAAACCCACATTTCTTAAAAAAACAAAATAGTTAGTAGCAAAGCAAAAGTAATCAGAATCCTTAAGAGAATAAAAGGTCAGCACCAGAACCAGTGGATACGGGATCCGCCATGACTAAGTTTAGGCAGCCTACAGCATTTGGGCAGAATCAGGGGGCTAACACCCAGATCGAAAACTCGCAGGCTCAAAAGAGGCAGGGCTCTGAACGGATGACGGGCAAGAGACGTCAGCGTGTGCAGAACACCATTCAGCAAGCGAACAGTGACCAAGACCAAAATTATTATAGGGCAGCCGAAGCCGTTGTCGCAGAAGCTGAAACAGCAAGTGACAATGACTAAGTATTTTTTTTAGTGAGCGCTCCCGGTTGCCGTTCGTCGAACGACAGCTGGCTGGGAGAAAATTAAATATATTGATTGACACAGGAGCGGCCAAAAACTACATTAAGCCCGTAAAGGAGCTAAAAATGTTGTCCCGGTCAGCTTCCCTTTCACGGTTAGTTCCTTCCACGGTTCTAACAAAGTAACCCATAAGTGTTCAATGAAAATTTTCGGGAAATCAGCTAATTTTTTTTTATTAGACTCCTTAACACCATTTGATGGTATTGTAGGTTTCGACTTGCTAACGCAACCCTAGATACCGAAAATTGTACTATCAATCATGGATCTGTATCTGAAAAGCTACAGCATCATTATTGTGACAACGTCAATTTCACCAACGTGAATGATATTGTCGTACCGGAAGTCGTAAAAGCTGAATTTAGAGGTATGATTTTGAACAGAGCTAGAGCATTCACGACCTCTAACGAGGCGTTGCCACTCAATTCATCTATTGTGGCTACGATCCGTACAGAGGATCGTAGAGGATTCGCGTCCCAAGGGGGTTAATGAATTTGTAAAAAAAGAAATTAAAGATTTGCTGCAGAATGGTATCATTAAGCCTTCAAGGTCACCCTACAATAACCCAATATGGTTCGTTGACAAAAAGGGTTAAGACGAAAGTGGGAGCAGGAATAAGCGACTTATAATTGACTTTAGAAAACTAAATGAAAAGACCATCGCAGACAAGTATCCATTTCCCACCTATCTATGATTTTGTCGAACTTGGGTAAAGCCAAATACTTTACAACGTAAGATCTAAAGTCCGACTATCACCAAATTTACTTGGCAGAGCAAGATCGAGAGAAAAAAAGCTTTCTCCGTAAACTGCGGAAAGTATGAATTCTGCAGACTACCGTTCGGATTGAAGAATGCGGGAAGCATCTTCCAAAGAGCGATAGACGACGTGTTGCGTGAACAAATTGGATAATCTTGTTATGCTTACGTAGACGACGTGATAATTTTTTCTGAAAATAGATTGGGTTCTAAAGAGCCTATGCGATACCAACATGAAAGTTTCAAAAGAGAAAAACCATTTTTTCAAAACGAGGGTAGAATACTTAGGGTTCATCGTGAATCTGGGTGGCGCTAAAACAGACCCGGAAAAGGTAAAGGCTATTCAAGAATATCCAGAACCGAAATCCCTGTATGAGCTTAGGTCATTCCTAGGATTGGCCAGCTACTACAGATGTTTTGTTAAGCACTTTGCAGCAATTGCAAGGCCATTGACAAATTTGTTGAAAGGAGAGAATGGGTCCATCAGTAAACACATGTCAAAGAAAACAACCATAGATTTTGGTACTCCAGAGCGAGATGCATTCGAAAAAATAAGAAATGTTCTAGCCTCAGAGAACGATACTCTCAGATACCCAGATTTCAGGAAACCATTTGATTTGACAACGGATGCCTCTGCTCATGGTATTGGCTCAGTACTATCTCAGGACAACAGACCAATAACAATGATTTCGAAATCACTAATAGAATTACATTATGCCACCAACGAGAGGGAACTATGGGCTATAGTTTGTGCCCTGGGAAAATTACAACAATACCTATATGGTACAAGGGACATTAACATATACACACACCACCGGCCATTAACGTTTGCGGTGTCTGATAGAAACCCCAATGCAAAGACAAAAAGATGAAAAGCGTATATCGACGAGCATAACTCAAAGATCCACTACAAATCGGGTAAAGAAAACTACGTAGCAGACGCACTCTTGCGACAGACCGTGAATGCTCTACAAAATGAAATAATATCCGACGCAGCAACAATTCATAGTGAACTATCTGTAACTTTTACAATAGAAGCTACTGGGAAACCTTTGAATTGTTTCAGAAACCAGATAGTTTTAGAGAAATCAAGGTTTTCTCTAAAACGAAACTTCATATTCTTTGGCGAAAAAACACGCTTCAAAATTCACTTTACTGATAGAAACGAAATCCTAAAGGAAGTTAACGTGTGGTCAATGCTATACACTGTGATCTGCCGACGCTGGCATTCATCCAGCATGAGTTAGTGAGAACATTCCCGTCAACAAAGTTTTTGGTACTGTAAAAATATGGTAACCGACATAGTTGACAAAACCGAACAAATGGTCATTGTCATAGCAGAGCACAATTCACCGCACAGAGCCGCACAGAAAACATCAAGCAAATTTTAGAAGAGTATTACTTTCCGAAAATGGCCAGGCTGGCTAAGGAAGTTGTGGCCAACTGCATAACTTGCACTAAGTCCAAATACGACAGGCACCCGAAAAAACAAATTCTCGGAGAAACACCAACACCATCATTTCCCGGCGAGCGGTTGCACATTGACATTTTCTCGACCGATAAGAAACAATTTCTGACATGTGTCGATAAGTTTTCTAAATTCGCAATAGTGCAACCAATAATATCCCGAACCATAAACTTTTTCCCCAAAACAAAGGTTGTGTATTGCGATAATGAGGCAGCATTTAATTCCGAAATCATAATGTCACTGTTAAAGGACAACTTTGGGACCGATGTGGTAAATGCGCGACCATTACATAGTACTTCTAATGGCCAAGTGGAACGATTCCACAGCACGTTGTCGGAAATTGCTAGATGCATTAAATTGGAAAGAAAGATCGATGATACGATCGAAGTTATCCTACATGCAACTCTAGAGTACAACCGTTCACTGCATTCAGTGACAGGCAAGAAACCTATAGAAGTGATACATTCATCGACTGATGAACTTAGGGAAGCCATTAGAGCAAAGATTGAGAAAACTCAACAGGTACAACTGGACAAAAACAATCCACACAGGCAAAACAAAATATTTGAGGTAGGAGAAAAAGTCTTAATCAAATCCAAAATACGACTTGGAAACAAACTTACCCACTTATGCTCATAAGAGGTAATACAAGCACACCTAGGAACTTCTGTACTCGTTAAGGGGACGGTAGTCCACAGGGACAACATAAAATTGGAATTAGATTAGCGATTATAAATAAGTATTAGAACTAAGAAACACAGTAGAGTTAATAAAATTTTTTTTTTCTTGCTGGTTTATTTGGTGGGTTTTGTCCCTAATAAGTATAATAAACGCTCAGATCACCGACTATTCTCATTCAAACTACATACCCATAGTAGATGGAAATGTAATGATTTGGGAACAACACGACTATGCATGACACTCAAGTAATTTGACCGAATTTGTAAGTATAATAGAAGAAACAGAAAAAGTGTCCGAGTACTTTCTCCAGTTTCATATGAGAAAACTAGATGTTAACCATACTAGAAGCCTTTTGTCCGTTTTAGAGGTGCACCACGGAATTGCCAGAATCTTGGATTTCCTTGGAATATTACTTAAGGTAGTGGCCGGCACACCGGACACTAAAGATTTGGAAATGATCAGAATGACCGAAACAAGAATAATCGACAACAAACAGGTAGTAATAAACACTGAAACCCAGAAGAAGATAAATCAATTAACCGATACATTAAATAATATAATTAAAGCAAAGAAGAATTATCTAATAGACACTACATTTGTACGAGGCATTATTGGCCAGAAATAGACTGTTAGTAATTGAAATCCAAAATTTAATGCTCACAATCACTCTTGCAAAAGCCAACATCATAACAAATTCAACAATCTTTGACCACGTTGATTTACAATCTGTGCTTATCAAACAGAAGTTCCGCAGAAGTTCCTATAGTTAGTCTGATGGAGGCATCTAATAATAAGATTTTCCAGTTCGAAAATATTGTCCACATTTTAATCGAATCCCAAGAGCAAAGGCAAAGAGAAGAATCCGTTCATGTACAGCTTCTATTCTGCCCTGATGTATCATGTATTGAGCAGACCATACACGCGATCCACATGTTTAAGAGTTTTTGTTAGGTTGTGATCGCAAAATTCCCTTTACCAAGGCCTAATGAAACCTTTTACGACTCGGCTTGTCCTTCCTGGGGCTACCGCGGCAAGCTCATTCGCTTCAGAGCGGGGTTGTTAACCAATCATCGATTGGGGAACCTCGACATCACCACTACTTCTCTACACAAATACTATCAACACTAAACAAATATCGGCCATCTCTATCGGCGGCACCGATATTATTGCCGTTGCGCCCCCGATTAACAATAGCTTACCTCAACTCTACCACCCTAGGCTATGCAATCCCCCACCCATTAACAACTCACTTACACATGATCATTTCCAACATAATTCATACACACGTATATATATTTATTTAGAATAAACATTCTCGGTCCTTACTTTCCCTCCATACTTTCACCTCCCATTAATTGAATTTCATTTTTTTATTTTCTTTAATTTTTTCTATTTTATCTAATCTTTCCTTTTGTTTTGTGTGCTCGCCTTAGATGTTTATGTAGAGGGGAGGTCTCAGGGGTATCTCAACGACCTAAGAGCTCAAAGGGACCGGACAGTGCCAAAACAAATTAAATTGGCAGGTACTCAGTGTACCACAATGTCATTTCTATCACTGGCGAATAACACACACACACAGCAGAAGAAGGGCCAATTATATGACAAAACAATATTTTAAACTAGCTGTATAAATATTTAAATAAATCAACAATTACATTTCTTTACAATAAGTATATGAATATTACAAAACAAGACTACATAACAAAAACTACGGCTGTCTGGGGCGACACAGCTCTCCACATCCGTCCCACTGTGAGAGTGCGCACAGCTGATGCTGCGTGACTTCTGCGTCCTCCGGCGTTACTGTGGATTCTGTTGCTACTGCTATTGTTGTTGTTGCATCAACGGCCTATGCAGTCGCTGCTGGTTTTGTTCGTTGTTGCTGCTGTTGTTGCTGCGGAAGTTGCAGTTTTGTGTTTATGTTGTTGTTGTCGTTTTAAAGTGTCTTTTGATTTTAATTTGTGCTTTGGTTTTACTTGTGTTTTACTTTTGTTGCGAATTGGTTTTCATTTAATTGTCTTTGCACTGTGGTTGTCAAACACAAATTTGCTTGTTTATTTTATTTAGTTTTAAGGTTTTAATTTAAATATTGTCTGTTATTTTAATTTATTGTTCGACAATTTTAACGTGTTTTTACGTCTGTTGCACAGTGGTGTCACAATCATTTGCCTTGTAGATTGGGTCGAGCTTCAATTTTATTTAATTAGTTTCACGGACACCATACTGAACACCTCATAAAAAAAAAACACTACCACGAGACTTAACCAACGCACACCAAACGTAAACCAAACGCACAAAAAAACTCCGGCAACGCAACTGTATCTTGCCGATCTCCAAAAGCATCTCCTCGTTTGACTCTAAGGCCACCTGTTGCTATGCATAATTCAAATTCGTAATCCTCCTATTCCTATTCCATGCAACGGTTCCTTAGAGTCAACGGTCTGCCCTTGGCCTACATTCTATCTCCCTAATCATCTCTCTTTCAAATATTCTCCACAATTCTTACTACTACTCCTATATTTCCCCTCTCTTCACAGTATGGCCACCCCAGATGAGCAGAATAGTGCGCGATGAATTACCAACACTTATCGATATTTCGATTCTGCTCAGCCCCAGATGCAATAATACCCAGGACACATACAATTTGATTAGCAGCATAAAAGATGCGCCTTTCTAACTTAAGTTTGAATCTAAAAGGATGCCTATTTCATGGACCGATACAATTCTCTGAAGAGGTTTGCCGTTAAACAGTAATTATAACGGAATGAGATTCGCCTATTAGAGGACATTACCTTACATTTAAGTTTACATTACATGAAGTTTAGATGTATGTAGTTGTTAATTTTACACCTGTATGTGAAATTATGTTTATGTCAGATAATGTTTATGTAAGACAGTAAGAGAGAATCGTTAATATGTAGTAACAAAAGCCTCGCTAAATTGGGCAAAAATGACTCAGACGCATTGCACAACCTCTGGTTTAGAGTATGGGAGAAAAGGAAGAGAAACACAGCTAAAAAAACAAGAAAGAAAAGTACAGTCGAGCACGCCCGACCGTATAATACTTTCTGCGTTTTTTTGTCCGGTTAAATTATTAAAATCGGTATCGTGTATTACTTGCATTAAAGCACTTTGAAACAAAACAATCTAAGCATAATCACACATACATCTGTTTGTTTGTATGTGAACGTTTGACAATATGTGATGCATATATGTATGTATTCGGCACGGCCAGCGACTGCGGGCAGCGCTGCCGCCACACAGACAGCGAAAACATTTCTGTCTCGCTTGCACTCATAAGTGAAATTGGGTTCAATTATAAATATTGTAACGCTTCTAGTTTTCTTGTTTATAGTCCGATTTTAATTCACCTTTCAGAATAGTTTGATATAGTTAGTCTCCACAGGAATTATAAATCAAAATACTGTACTACATATATGAACAAATGCCCTGTTACATACTTTTGCACTAACCCAATATATTCTTGCGGAGTGTATAATAGTGAGTCGTTCGAGAGTCGCTCCGAAGTTTTCATCGTCGAGATAAGTCACATAAGTCACTTAAAATCGATGTAATTCAGATAATAATATTAATAAACACTTACATACATTTGTACAAATATTCTATAATCCCACATTTGGGGTCTCGTCTCGGGTGAATTAACAAAACGGACAATAATAATCTTAGTAGTGCAAAAATTTCAAACAGTTGTAAAAGCATTTAATGATTAATTCATTTAAAGTTGCAAAGGTGTACAGTCGTGAATTAAAACAGTTGCTAATAAATGGTTTTGCAGTGGACGAAAAAGAAACAAGAAAGAAAAGTACAGTCGAGCACGCCCGACCGTATAATTCTCTCAGCCTTTCTTCAAGATTAAATTATTAAATTCGTTATCGAGATATTACAATGGCTAGTATTTGCAAACACGATAAAACAAAAACAATCTAAGCATAATCAAACATAAATCTGTTTTTATGCGAATTCACATACGTTAGACAATATATGATGCATGCATGTGTGTATTTGCGCGGCCAGCGCTGCCGCAACCCAGGCAGCGAGAACGTTCGAACATATCCTCGTATGTTTCTGTCTCTCTTGCACTCATGCAGTGATATGGCGTTTAATTATCAATGTTGTAACGCTTCTAGTTTTCTTGTTCATAGTCCGATTTTTATTTCTTGTTGCAAAAGGGCAACTCAAAAATTGTAATGTTATTGCATTTATGCTGTCGCTAGGAACTTCCGTACCAAAATTGGTAATCCTAGGTGTCAAAAAAAAATTTTTCTTGTATTGACTGATTAAATATGTGATCGTTTGAGACCAAGCTTAAACTTGTAGCTCTTACCATCTCTGAAATCTGTTTGTTCATATGGACAGACAGATAGTCATGGCTATATCGACTCGGCTTGTGATGCTGATCAAGAATATATACTTTATGAGGTCTGCCACGCCTCCTTCTGCCTGTTAAATACTTTGCACAAACCCAATATACTTTTGCAGAGAGTATAAAAATAAGTTGAGCAGCCAAACTATTTTTGGAATCTGAATAAGTGTCAAGTTCTACAGAGCTAAAAGAACGGTTAATATCCGAATTTGACAGTAACACAAATATTCATCTAAAGTTACATGAAAGGAAAATGAAGAAATCAGAATTATTTCAATTGTGATTCGCCGGATCATAAAAGAAGAGCGTGCACAGCAGATACAAAGTGCTTTTACTCCAACCAGAACGTACATACATATTTCACGAGATTGTCCCAAAAAAGCTGACAAAGTGCGTATTATTCAGGACCGCAGCCGAGTCAAGCCGATAATTATCAACGGATTCAAAATAAACTGTCTAGTCGATACAGGAGCAGTCGTGACCAGCATAAACAAAGATGTTTTCATGAAGCTAAATAATATTAAACTTTTGAAGAGTCAAACGGTTCTACAAGGATTAAGAAATACAACTATAAAGTCCGTTGGATACTTTCTAGCAAGTTTAGAAGTCAATAAGTTACACACAGAGCATAAGTTCTTAGTTGTTCTTAAAAATAAAATTGATTTTGAAGCACTATTGGCACATGACTTCATAAAAGAGTATATTTATTTATTCCAGTAGATTCTCCTTTCTATGCGTAGAGCGGCAGGACAAGTCGACGAATGATTCTTTAGTATACAACGCTACTGAATCGGAGGATTTTTTTGCAGCACCACCCCAGTATCAGAATTGATTTGAACAGCTCATTGAAAGTAGTTTAGTTTTACCAGAAGCCCATTTGGAGTGTCGTTTTTAGTAAAAGATTGTGCCAGATGGAGTCATCAAACCTTTTCGACAAACACCAAGTCGTCTTTTAGCAGATGAAGCAAAACAGTCAAACATCAGATTGATCAATGGATGGACCAGGGGGTTGTACGCAAATCATCTTCGCATTTTTCCAGCAGAATCGTCGTCGCTTAGGAAACAGACCAAAGCCTTAGAGAATGCATCGACCTTCCCAAGCTTAATAGCTTGGTACTAAAAGATCGAATTCCAGTGCCTGTCATGGATGACGTTTTAGAAAAACTAAAAGCAGCAAAGATATTCACAATCATGAATTAGGATAACGAATTTTTCCATGCGCCCGTCGAGGAAGATAGCAAAGCTTTCGTTACCCATGAGGGACTATTTGAGTTGAATAAAGCGCCATTTCGATTTACAAACTCTCCAGCCGCTTTCATTCGTTTTGTAAACTACATATTTCAAACGATTGTTAATGAATACATTATGCAGCTCTATATGGATAATATAATCATTTACGCTAGGGATGCTGACGAATGCATGAGAAACAAGTAAGAAAGGCTACAGTCGATCGAGCCGACTGTAAAGGACCCCGTACTCCCACAGTAATGCGCATTTGTATTTAATTTGAATTAAAATTGTATAACGAAATTTAAAAATTAAAATTTATATGTACATTTTGAATTGATGTTTAAAAAAAATTAAATAAGCAATTCTCATTGTCAGCATTCGAACCTACGACCCTCAGACAAAGATTTCACATCGCGCTCTACCAGTTGCACCACGCGCCTCTTTCAATAACATTCCGATTATTAGCATTTACATGTTATACATACAAGTAAACACTCGTTTGAAATTATGTGTATGCACATATGTATGTATGCGTGCCTAGCACTTGTCGGCACGGCAGCGTCGCAGCGACGCAGCGTTTGCGAGCAGCGCTGACGTCACAGAGGCAGCGAAATTTCAGCTAAATTACATAATTTTTCTAACGTTCTAACTTTTCTTCTTAATGGACGGATTTAAACGCCGCTTGGAGGATAGTTTGATATGATATTCATCTATACGAATAATTAATTACAAATACTGTACTATTTGATTAAATGTCTTAAATCCTGGTTTGAAATTAAAAAGTTTTTTTTTTTACCTCATATGAGAAAAGGGGGCGTGGCAGCTCAAAATTTTGAATGGCATTGCATTACTGCTGTCTGTAGGAACCTGCATACCGGAATTGGTGTTATTAAGTGCCATAGTTACTTAGATATTAACCTAAAACATACATTTTTTCGAGGTTGGTCTGGTTTTTTACTCGTTGCGGGGGCGGTAAGGGGCGTGGCAACAATTTGAAATAAACTTGATCTGCCTGACATAATAACGGACTTTCATTCCAAATTTGGTGGCTCTAGCTTTTGTAGTTTAAAAGATCCAGGTGTTCATACGGACGGACAGACAGACGGACATGACTATATCGACTCAGCTGTTGATGCTGATCAAGAATATATATACTTTATGGGGTCTGCCACGCCTCCTTCTACCTGTTACGCACATTTCGCTTCTGACAAACCTAATAGACCACTATTCTCTTTTTTAGAGTACGGGGTCTAAACAAAGGAAGTCTTAAACTTAGCAGCTTTATATGACTTGAAAATAAAGTGTAAGAAATGTAGCTTTCTGCTGAGACGTATACATTTATACGTGATCGAAGATGAACAAATCTGGTCAGGAGTGGAGAAAAGTTTAGCAGTAAGCCGTAATTTGCTTAAGAAAGACGTCGAGCTTAAGATCGGTCCTGCAGAGATGCAGTTAAAACGCATTAAAACAATTCACTGCTGATCCGGTAAGATTTTTGATGGGAAGCTTCATCCAATATATTTCTGGAGGAAGAAAACATCGCTAGCAGAATCGAAGCAACACAGCTATATTCTGGAGGTTAAAGCTGCATACTTGGCGTTGAAAAAATAACGTAAATTTTTGCTTGGAATCCAGTTTAAATTGGTTATCGACTGCATTGCACTTAAGCAGACGACGGGTAAGCAGGATATTTCGAGAGAAGTGTCGCAGTTGATCCCTTAATTTACAAGATTTTGACATTAATATGGAACATCGAGAAGGCGAAAGAATTAAACATGTTGACTATCTCAGCCGTTATCCACAAGAAGTTTATAAAATCAAGGTGAAATGTCAACATAATTAAAGAAGGCACAGGAGAATGATCACTTTATCAAAGCAGAATTTTGGAGAATGGTCCATACCAGGATTACAAACTCAAAGGTGGACTTCTGTATAAAGCAGTCGTGGGGAAGGAGTTACTGGTGGTCCCAAAAAAGATGAAACGATAAGTGATCCAAAATGCCCCAACAACAGTATTACATACCGCACCTTGAGGCAAAAGTTACCGAGTTTATTACGAAATCTACAGGAGCAGAGGAAGTCGTCAAAAGCTCAATGATTGGGCGAACTTATTCAGATTTCCAAGACGGCTAATAATTGTCTTCGCGAAGTTCCTGGAACATGGTGGAGCATATTTGGTCTTCTATTCGTATCGCCTTAGGCAATAGGTAAATCGAGCGAGTAAATTGCTCAATCCTGTGAATAATTGGAAAATTGTCAGCCGAAGATCCGCAAAACTGGTACAAGCACGTTCAAGGCGTACAGAAGGCAATAAACTCGCATATACACATGTCAACGAAAGCATCACCCTTCCAAATCATGTTTGGGACGAAAATGAACGTTAAGCCAGAAGATCAATTGCTGGAATTGGTTAATCAGGAACTGTTGAGTTGCCTGTGCGTTATCATACAATGAGTCTATGGGCCTTCCCTGGTCACCGAATGTACCGACTTGTTGCATCACCAGCTCGACTCTACTGTTAATACCTCTTTGTAACTCGAGGCATCTAGCGATCTATGCCCGTGTGCTATGAAAGCGCTCAACTTGCCCATTCGAAGTACTGTGCAAGGGTGGCGCGTTAACTATGTTAGGTTCAAAGCTGTTAAGGAGTAAGACTTTTATTGTTTCCGACTTAAGCGCTGGCTCGTTGTCGCAATATAACAGTTTGGTTTGCGGGAAAATGTTCATTAGCGCAAGTAAGGTGAGAGACAGTATATACTAAACCACGGCGAATTTTGAATGTTTCTGAAGAGAATATGTCTATGTGTAACATTTCTTCCACTCGCGAAGGGATCAGCGTCTGATCGAGCTCCCGTTTCCTAGGGTGTCTGTCGTACTTTCCCTTTGAGCAAATCCGGAAATTTAAAACTGTCTCGTTCGCTAAATTTGTCATTTTCGGAATGTAGTAGTCCGGCATTACCTGTTTCACGTTTTCTTGCGCTGCCCTATGAGCACGGTTGTGCTCCTCTGTGACAATATTCCTTAGCAACTAAGTGATTTTGATTTAGCTTACGCCCCAGCCTGCTGGAGTTTCCTAATTCATTTTTGTTCTTACAACGAAAGCGAAAAGCTCGTTTAATAAACTCTGTTCCACTTTGAAATAATTATTTCTGCATTCCTGTGGCACAAGCCCAGTGATACGAGAGTCAAGTTATACCTCCACAATAATCTTTCTAAAGAACGGAACCTTACGGAACCTTTTCTCCCACATCAGCAGCTGCAGCTTTGGAGATCGTCTACAGCAACGTGGGACAACGCAACTTTTTAATTTATACATACTGACCAAGTTTGATCCAAATCGGACTACTATATCGTATAGCTCCCATAGGAGTGATCGGTTAAAAATATGCGGAGGAGCGCCGAATGTGAGGTGGCACCACTCAGATGCATTGCATCAGCCCTGGTTTAAAGTATGGGAGAAGAAGAAGAGAAACACAGCTGAAAAATAGTGAGCCGTTTGAGAGTCGTTCCGAAGTTGTCAGCGTCGAGATCAGTCGCAAAAGTCAATTAAAATCGTTGTAAGCTACTGATATTTGTTAATTACCATTCAGATAACAATATTAACAAACACTTATTTTCTATAATCTTACATGACATTTATTTCCAATAAATTTAAAACCACTGTATGACAAATGAAGTGAATTGTAGTAAATTAGTGTTAGATATAGTGTTTAATATTAATCTATTTCATAAATCCATGTTGCAATTGAAAAAGAATTAATTTCTTAAAAGTTTCCTGCGCTTTCTTAAATTTTTTGAACTTCATATTAACTTACTTGCAGACTACATAGAGATACCTTCTCCATATCTTACTATGTAGGGCAGTGAGTATGATATTCCGCGGGATGAGGAAGAAAAATATCGTCCTTAAAATCTGTAGTTTTCAAGAAGATGAACAGTGGACCTCAGTCCTACTGACGTTACTGTATATTCCGATGAAAATTCAACTATACACCCCTCGTGAAGGCGGCTCGAAGAAAATCCATGGTACGGTCGTGTCATGGATGCTGAAGAATGTAAGTCTGTCTTCAAGAAGACCACTTTTGTAAAAAGCCAAGCGTACCTTTCTTACATGAGCACCAGTGCGGCTGTTGTTCTAGAGGAGAATGTTAAGCGCGAGGGTGACGTCTCATTCCACAACCCAAAAAAAGGAATCGATAAAAAAGCGATCTCGCAGGACAAGCGGCTGGCTGCTTTTATCCTTTTAAAAAGCGAAGTAGACAACTCATATAATAGCGATCAGTTGATTAGTTGGGCCAAATATGTCTTGCCAAATTACCAACCACACAAGGCAGGAACAAAGAAAAGCACTGTTACCAACAAATGGCAGCGCTCCGAAGAAGGACAGATCCCACAGGCACAGAGCTTGAGCATCCACCAAGCCAGGGAAGCTAGCGCACATCCTGCGCTTGTTGCAAGTAAACAACCCCAGCCTACCTAATGCAAATTGAAAGATTGCAAAATTAGAGAAGGCTACATGGGCCAAAGGGCATTCCGGGACAGTCGAAGAGTACCTCCCAACCCACCCAAAAAACAATAAAAAATTAAATTTACCAAACTTCATATACACATGCTTATACATTGTACATGGGGAAAAAGTAACAACCAAAAACTTACATTCATATAAGGAAATCATAAAAATTTAAGTACATTAATACATTTTAATACATATATATATGGAATGTATGCAATATTTTACAACAATTTTCATTTATACTACTCCGCACTACCATTTTTATCAAAACATTTAAATTTTTTCTATACATCAACTCTTTATAAAAGTTTAAGCAACACTTGGCCGCAAAATTGAATACAATAAGTATGTTATTAACATTCTTCTAAATTATTAGAATAGGTATCGACATATAACAATGGGTAGTACTTCCATTAAAACACATTGAAACACATTGTTTGTTTGTATTCAAATACACATAACATACGTCTCGCTGACTGTTGAGAACGCTGACGACACGAGAATACTCTCTCTTGGTCTGGTTCGCTGGGCGCTCGCAGTTAACTTATATATTTTCTGTATTATGAAAGTTGTTAATTTGTTTAGTGTACTTCTTCCTTCTTCTTCACTCAAGCGGTGGTAGGGTAGACTTAGGGTGGCAATTGTGAGCCCTGGGAACCGCTCTTGAATGTTGTTTCGGTTAACGTATTTTGTTCCGTTGATTACCGCATGGTGGTCGAATGTGATCAGCTGAGTTCCAGATGAGACGACGTCCCGATTACAGTAGCCGGTCTATAGTTGATGGCAATTATTCCATCATCGACTAAAGAAAGGGCACCCAAATGGCTGGACTGCATTGTACAGTCTGCCAGCTTTCTTGATTGTAGTCCCAGAGCACAGGTCTCGCTCGGCGAAAGCTCGCAAAAGTAGTTGTCGTTGTTGGCATGCAGCTGGTCACTGCCCAGACTTATTTTTAAATCCCCTTCAAAATTGGGTGATATTTTCTCCTAGCCGCCTGTTCGTTTTTAGGAGAACTTTCTCGCCAACATCAAATACCCTGCTTTGTTTAGTCTGGTTACATCTGGAGTTTTGCGCTAACTGCGCATTTTCGACTCTCTCTCTAACCTTCTGTTGAGTTGCCTGTGCGTTATCATACAATGAGTCTATGGGCCTTCCCTGGTCACCGAATGTACCGACTTGTTGCATCACCAGCTCGACTCTACTGTTAATACCTCTTTGTAACTCGAGGCATCTAGCGATCTATGCCCGTGTGCTATGAAAGCGCTCAACTTGCCCATTCGAAGTACTGTGCAAGGGTGGCGCGTTAACTATGTTAGGTTCAAAGCTGTTAAGGAGTAAGACTTTTATTGTTTCCGACTTAAGCGCTGGCTCGTTGTCGCAATATAACAGTTTGGTTTGCGGGAAAATGTTCATTAGCGCAAGTAAGGTGAGAGACAGTATATACTAAACCACGGCGAATTTTGAATGTTTCTGAAGAGAATATGTCTATGTGTAACATTTCTTCCACTCGCGAAGGGATCAGCGTCTGATCGAGCTCCCGTTTCCTAGGGTGTCTGTCGTACTTTCCCTTTGAGCAAATCCGGAAATTTAAAACTGTCTCGTTCGCTAAATTTGTCATTTTCGGAATGTAGTAGTCCGGCATTACCTGTTTCACGTTTTCTTGCGCTGCCCTATGAGCACGGTTGTGCTCCTCTGTGACAATATTCCTTAGCAACTAAGTGATTTTGATTTAGCTTACGCCCCAGCCTGCTGGAGTTTCCTAATTCATTTTTGTTCTTACAACGAAAGCGAAAAGCTCGTTTAATAAACTCTGTTCCACTTTGAAATAATTATTTCTGCATTCCTGTGGCACAAGCCCAGTGATACGAGAGTCAAGTTATACCTCCACAATAATCTTTCTAAAGAACGGAACCTTACGGAACCTTTTCTCCCACATCAGCAGCTGCAGCTTTGGAGATCGTCTACAGCAACGTGGGACAACGCAACTTTTTAATTTATACATACTGACCAAGTTTGATCCAAATCGGACTACTATATCGTATAGCTCCCATAGGAGTGATCGGTTAAAAATATGCTCTTAACATGAATTTGTATGAAAATGTTCTTTTTGCCAAGCTATCTTATCTTTCACCGTAGCTTATAACATATTGAAACTGAGTAACGGGTATCCTTAAGTCGCAAGGCGACTATAGCATTCTTTCTTGTTTTATTACATTAATTTGCCCGGTTTCCGCGAGAACAGTAACTGTTTTTAACTTGAGTAATCACCGTTGGGCGCCAATTAGCTAGAATAGCCCCGACCGCTTTAAATAAAGAGTCGCGAGACTAAGCGAGAATATAATTTTTTATTTATTTATTTATTTACTAAGGCAAACTAAGATCAGTCGCGAAGTCGCGAAGTTAACCAAATCGATAAATTAATTAATAGTAAACAGTTAATCGTTAATATGGGAATAAACGTTAATGAAATTGATATAAAAATCCAACCAGATCAATAAAGAATGTATGCCAAAACTATCACGAAAGATTTCTGATTTAAAGCGACGCATGAATGGCAGAGATTCCAAACATACTGCCCATGGAAATCAGAGACTTAACGGAGTTGGCTGAAAAGTGAAGCTTTAAGGTGGGAAAGAGAGAGAGAGAGAGAGATGTATCAATTATTCTATAGTATTGATTATAATTAGCGTAGTCAGTAGTGCATGTAGGAAGAAATAAAGGGATGTAGTACCTGGTTGGAATGTTAAAATTAAGGCGTTCTAAGAGGGATGGGGAGCAGATATCGCCAATTATAAGTTTATGAAGAAAAATAACTCCACGAACTCTCCTGCGATTAATAAGGGCCGGAAGATCGAGGAGTAAGAGCCTGTTGGTGTAGGATGGAAGACGAAGGTTAGGGTCCCAATTGAGTCCGCGAAGTGCAAAGAGTTAAAACTGCTTTTGCACTGACTCAATTAAATCGTGAGTTTTTATGATGTTAAGGAGACCAGACACATGAACAATATTCAAGAATGGGTCGGACAAGGGATGTATAAAGAAGTTTAGTGACGAAGGTATCATTAAATTCCTTAGACTAGCGTTTAATAAATCCAAGAGTGCCCTTGGCTTTATTAACAATTGTGGAGATATGATGTGTGAAACTTAATTTATTATCAAAGAGAACACCAAGATCTTCAACTAAATGTATGCGTTTTAAGGGTACATTATCGATATAATAATTGGCTATGTAAGGAGTAACCCTGTTAAAAGTCATACTCTAAATAATTTATTTGAACTTTGCGTTCCATCTTATGTTCCTAGTATCTCTAAAAAAAACCGATTTGGCTTACACGTGAATTAACACGGTTAAAAAACATTAAATCTAAGTTTTATAAGAAATTCAGGGAATCCGGCTCTTCCCTGGATCTGTCTCATTATGTTGCTCGATCTGATTTCTCTACATTGAACAGCCTGTGCTATTGGAATTACCTTAGAAGCTGTGGTCAGCAGTTTCGAAGTAATTTTAAATTTTTTTATAACTTCGTTAATGAGAAGCGCAAATCATCAACACTTCCTTCCTCAATCGTCTTTGAAAATAAGACAGCTAACTCTGATCAGGCTTTAGCTGATTTATTTGCTGATTTTTTCCAATCAACTTATTGTGTTCATCAAAATAATCTTGATTTGCCTTATCCCTATCATGTAAACGCTTCTAATTATAATTTTAGTCCATCGATCACTAAAAATCGTTTTTGAAAAAAGGCTTTAAACCTGTCCTTTCTCCGGGTACGGATGGAGTTCCTGGACGCGTGCTCAGAAAATGGGTCGACGGCCTCTTGAAACCTTTGTATTCATTATTTAAATTGTCTGTTGAGTCGTACTGCTTTCCTGAATTAGAATTTACTTCCATTGTTATACAGGGGTTTCAAAATAAATTGCAAACAGAAGTCATTTACGCTGATTTTAGCATGGCTTTTGATACTGTTAGTCATTTTCTTTTACTACATAAGCTTAATCTACTAGGATTCTCAGATAAATTAATCTTTTAGATGTGAACTATTGATATTCTAGAACTCAAAAAGTTTATCTTAATGGCAAGTTATCCAAGCCTGTTCGAGTTACCTCTGGTGTTCCTCAGGGCAGCCATCTTTGGCCATTACTTTTTTCGTTATTCATCAATGATTTTCCTTCAGTAATTTCTAATTCCCGAGTTTTGATATATGCTCATTACTACATCTCAACTTCAGCAAATGTAACGTAATGTCCGTTAGTAGAAGAACGCCTATCCATAATTACTACTGTCTTAATGACAAACTGCTTCAGAGCATAGAGTCGGTCAATGAATTTGGTATCCTTTTCGATCCAAAACTAAATTTTGAAGGCACATCTCTTCTTCTGCTAATCGAGCTTTTCGTGTCCTGTCATAAAGCAGTGGTTTAAGGAATAGAAATAAACAAAAAAAACTAGAAGCGTTACAATATTGATAATTGAACGCACTATCACTAATGAGTGCAAACGAGACAGAAGGTTCGAACGTTTTCGCTGCTTGTGTATTATACGGTCGGGCGTGCTCGACTGTACTTTTCTTTCTTGTTTTTGTCTTAGATCTATTATTTCCATCTGTTTCCCGTATTGCTTACCTTTCTATTCCTGAAGATCCATATCACCCGACTTTGGAATTGTTGATGGAATTGCCTACCCAAATGGGAAAGTCCAGCTCGAGACCCAGCATGCGTTTTCGCCAGTTTCAGAAGGCTGATTTTAACAAGTTAAATCAGCTTTTATTCCAAATTGACTGGTCATGGCTTTTCAAGTGCAGGGATATGGATGAAGCAGTCACATTTTTACATCTTACTCTAAATAATTTATTTTAACTTTGTGTTCCATCTCGTGTTCCAATGTCTTAAAAACCTATTTGGATTACACGTGAATTAACACGGTTAAAAAACATTAAGTCTAGGTTAGGTTAGGTTAAGCCGGACGCCCTGCGAGAGAGCAGTGCATAGGCCATTTGATGGCTCTTAGTAGTCCGTGCGTAAAGGATCTGTAAGTTGTAGTCTTACAGGATGCGAGAATGCTTAGCAAAGGCCAGCAACTCTCCGGGCTTTCTTTTTTAGGCATCTTTGAGTGATTTCGGTAGTGGCGCTCCTAGACACTTTAGCCTAGTGTAGGATAAGGCGGGACAGTGGCATAGGAGGTGCTTGAGGGTTTCATCAGTGTTCGGTACTTTGCCTTTCCTGCAGTTCGCATAGTCAGTTATGCCTTGTGACCCGTGAGTATACCCACCAACAGTCTGCATTCCTTATGCGGAAGGCGCAGTATGTACCGACTAAGGTTGGCATTGTGTCCAATACACATTATTTTTGTGGTTGTACAGGACGTAGTATTCCTCCGCGTGCGAATTATGCGCTCTTTGGTGCTCTTCTCCAGATCACTTCGCAGTGATCTCAGTGAGATTGCGACGTCTTCTTCCATGCACGCTGGGATATTGACGCTAGCTTTGGCTAGAGTGTCTGCCTCTTCATTGCCTTCTATAACCTGGTGGCTTGGAACCCAGTAGATGTGCACTGACTTGGTCATGCATAGATCATCTAATGCTTCCCTGCTCACCCTGACAGTTCTGAAACTAAGAGTTGACGACATCATAGACTATATTGCCGGTTGGCTATCTACTAGTATATTTTCATTGCATATTGCCATCTTAAAGCCACGTTTATATGTTCACGTGGCCGATGCGTTGTTGCTGGCAGATAATCCAGTCATTAGGTCCCAAGTGCACCCCAACCTTGACATCAAGGCAATTCTTGGGTAGTAGGTAGTCAGTATGCCTGGGCATGTTCCTCCCTATTTCGCTGTGCCCATATCCACGCAGCGTCAGGCTTCCAAGTGCCGCGAGGCGCTGGGCTGACATCGCTGCCACAAGTCGGGCTTGCAGGTTCAGGGGGCAATTCCTAGCAGTGTCTGCAGTGATACAGAGGAGCGCCTGTCTCTGAACTTTTTCCATGTTAATGTCTCAGTCCAGGCTCCACCATCAAGTTCAGCTTACTTTGAACAGACAGTTACTTGGATAGCAGCCTTCTTAATCTTGCTGTTTGGGGCATCGTTTCCAGTTGGGAACAGAAGTTCCTCCAGGATGCCTTTTTGCCCTACGGATAATGCGCTTGTAGATTTTGAGCAGGATTGGCCGAATTGTAGCAGTTATTGTACATAGTTATATATATATATATAGATCGGCGTTGGCGCTAACATATTATGTTTACGTAAACTCACTCATAGGTATACATGTTAAGCGACTGTTTATTAGAATACCTACATACATAAGGCACACTGTTATAGAGTACTAACATAAAAATGTAAAGAAGAGCCGATGCAAAGGCGAGAGAAGAAGAAAAAAGACATTCTGTATTTGACAATTAAACGGCGCACATCGTTGGTGCTACACAAGGGTTACCCTACGCTCAGCTGACTGAGACAAAAGGTCTATACGGTATGTGAGGTGTGGGAGGGGGCCAAACTGGAGGTGGTAGACAGGGATAATATCCCGTCGAAACCAAAGGCGAAGGTTTTCTTCCCCATCCCTGTTAATGGAAACCAGGCGCTGAAGCTGCTGCAGCGCCAAAACAAGGACGTTCCAACCAGCGATTGGAAGATCCTTCACGCTGGCGCCATCTCCGCTGCAGAGGGGGGGTCAGCATTTCATCCTTCAGGTAAATAAGGAGGCGGAGGACCTGCTATACGCACGCTATGGCATGATGGCATGGGGCGTGGGGAGCGTCTTTCTGCGTCTTAAGAAGCGACACCCGGAGGATAAGGATGCGCACACTCTGGCAGCTGGGGAGGTTGAACAGGACGGAGACCTGACACTAGTACTCAACCTGTTTGATGTAGTTGCGGCAGCTAGCCCGGATGAGGGTATTGCAGCTCAACCTACTTAAGAGTAAGTTGGCGTCGGTAGAGTTCCTGTTAGCCTTGGAGCAAGGGCTCGTCGACGTGGCTTTAGTCCAGGAGCCGTGGATTGCGTCAGGCAATGTCGTGGCGGGGCTAAGGTCAACCAATTACAATTACAGCAACGGTAAGAAAAGTAAGATCCGCCGTACTCGGAAAGGCATTCACATTCTAATGTCCAATGATAGTAATGATGACCTAGCAGCAGTCCTGATAGAATGCGGAACGAAGCGCTTGAATTTATACTTACCTTTTGAATTTATACTTACCTCTAAGCTATGCATTGCAAACATAGGGGAGGTGCATACATATGTAGGCCCCACCTCCTCCAATGTTACTCCCGTCAGACGCGATCATAACAAGCTGGAGGGTCCTCGAAACACCCCTCCTTCTCAGACCACAAAACTATACAGTTTGATTGTGACTTTAGCAGCACTCCCAAACTTTACTCATACAGGAACCCCCAGAACGCAAACTGGGTAGAGTTCTATAGGCAGGTTAACATAAGACTAAGGGCACCAGGTGAAATTGGGTCAGCATGCGATATATCGTCAATTCAATCAGAAAAGTAGATAGTGACCACACTGGTGGAACTCCGAACTCTCTACGCAAAGAAAAAATCTCGTGAAATGTTTAGACTTGCTAAGCACTCCGGGAGGTTCTAGTGTACGAAAAGTACAAGATCCTGCTCAAAATCTACAAGCGCATTATCCGTAGGGCAAAAAGGCATCCTGGAGGAACTTTTGTTTTTGGGAACAAAGTATATATATATCGAAGAAAAAGAAGTCGTACACACAAGTGGAACAACGTAGTCGAAAAAGAAGCAACAGCAGCAGCAGAAATAGTTTTCAATATTAATTCACATCTTAGTTTACATAAAACTTTATAATCTCTATATAATAATCAGTGTTAAATAAACATTAATACTACCTTTGGGGGCTCAACCAAAAGAGACCAAACACCTACATAAAACGAAATTTGCACACATCAACTTAGTTGTGGAAAATATCCGTTATTATTATTAGTGTTTGCTTGTACATTGCTACGATGTACAGTGCATCCATAAGCAGTGAAAATGGTAGGTGGAAGAAAGACAAGAAGAAAACTAGGCGAAAATAGTGTGATCGAGAGGGAATTAGCGCTGGAGAACAACGAAATGTTACAACAACTGGTCGAGCTACTGGCAATGAAAATTAAAGCAGATGAATTGGACAAAGCAAAAGGAAAAATAACAGCAGAAGACTTTGCCCAAACAATTCCGGAGTTGGACGGACACAACATACCAGTGAATGTTTGGTTTCAAAATTTCGATTTAACGGCTGGCTCTTATGGTTTGGATGACAAACAGAAATATGCTCAAGCCAGAGAAAAAATGGCGAAAACTGCAAAATAATTTCTGGAATCAACCGTTGTCTTTGAATATGCCATATTGAGGGAGTTAATGGAAGGAGAGTTCCAAGCAGAACAAGTAAGTGCAGATATACACACACAGTTATGAGAGCGAAAGAAGCGCAAAGAAGAGAACTTCCATGACTACATGTTGCAAATGAAAAAAAGTCGCCGATTATTGGAAATGTTGATATGGAATCTGTGTTGCGATACATTGTTGACGGGCTGCAAATTAAATCAGAATTTAAGGTTAATTTGTATGGCTGTAAATCGTACAACGAATTGCGGGATAAATATTTGATCTACGAACAAACAGTCGAAGCATATAAAAAGGAAGACAAAAATCGAGTGCAAAATCATCAACACAAAAGTTCCAATGAGAAAAAAAGCACACTGTTTTAACTGTGGTTCTGCAGAACACTTGCGAAGAGAATGCAAAGCAGAGACGAAATGTTTCAAGTGCAATGAAAGCGGGCACATGTCTAAGAAATGCACTAAAAACCTAAATGTATATTGCATACCAAACGGAAAACGTTGCTGAGTGTGCTGTTGAATCGTTAGTGAAACTGCAAATAGTACCAGATGGAAACATTGTACCATTTCACTTCAGCCCAAATCAGCTGTCGCCTATCGAATCCGATGCAGTTAAGATCCAAATCGATGATTGGCTTAAGGAGGGAATCATTCGTCCATCTACTTCAGAGTACGCCAGCCGCATTGTTATTGTGCGTAAAAAAGATGGAAGTCGCCGCATCTGTATCGACTACCGCAAGCTGAATACAATGGTTTTGAAAGACGGGTTTCCAGTGACCTTAATCGACGATATACTTGAAAAGCTGCAAGCTGCAAAATTCTACACCGTGATGAACCTCGAAAATGGGTTCCTTCACGTCTCTATTGAGGAGGAAAGCAAGAAATATACAGCATTTACAACAAAGCGAGGACTTTTTAAGTTTAATCGCGCACCTTTTGGATTCTGTAACTCTCCTGCCGTTTTTATACGTTTTTTGAACAACATTTTCCGTGCATTGCTGGATGAAAATGTACTAGACTTGTACATGGATGACATTATAATTCACTGATTAACAGAAGAACATTGTCTGGATAAGATGAAGAAAGTCAAAGCAGTGGCAGCGAAAGCCGGTCTGAAAATTAAATGGAAGAAATGTCACTTCCTGCAAACTAGAGTAAATTTTCTAGGGCATACAATAGAAGGAGGTAGTGAACGGCCCGGCAGAGAAAAGACCAATGCTGTTAGCAAATTCGCAGTACCAAGAAACATCTGAGCAGTGCAAGCGTTTTTAGGACTCACAGGATTCTTTCGTAGATTTGTCCCTAACTACTCTATCATAGCTCGTCCATTGATAGGTCTTTTGAAGAAGGATGCTGAATTTGTGATAGACAACACCGCTGTGCAAGCGTTCAATCAGCTTAAACAGGCTTTGACGACGGAGCCAGCTTTGAAAATTTACGATAGACATGCAAGAACGGAAGTACATACGGATGCCTCCAAAGACGGGTTCGGCGCAGTGTTGTTGCAATGGGAAAACAAGCAACTGCATCCCGTTTATTATTGGAGCAAAGAAACATCTGATGCAGAAGCTCGGAAACATAGCTACGCCGAGCTGGGGAGAGACTTAAACACATGGATTGTCTCAGTCGATATCCGCTTCAAAATTTGATGGTCTCACGGGAGATGTCAACTCGAATCAGAAAAGCTCAACAAAGCGATGCAACATTAAAAGCTGTCACTGAAATACTCAAATGCAGGCCTTTTGAAGGATTTCACATGAAAGGGGATCTCGTCATCAAGTCTGCAGAAGGAAACGATCTGTTAGCTGTACCGAGGCTAATGGAGAGCGAAATAATTTCAAAGGCGCACAGCGTGGGACACTACGCAGTACAGAAAACGATGCATCCCATTAAGCAAAACTATTGGATTCCGCATTTAGAGAGAAAAGTTAAGCAGGTGATAAATAACTGAGTAAAATGCATAATACACAATAAAAAACTTGGAAAAAAGGAAGGCTACTTGCACATCATCGATAAGGGAGATAAGCCACTGGATACCTTGCATATCGACCATCTTGGACCAAAGGACTCCACGGGAAAAAACTACAAATATGTCTTCGCGATGGTGGATGCATTCTCCAAGTTCATTTGGATGTTTCCAACAAAATCAACTGGCGCTGATGAGGTGATTAAGAAGGTCGAGGAGTGGTCAGCAATATTCGGCAGTCCTATTTGGCTCATAAGCGATCGTGGTGCAGCTTTTACATCTAAAGCATTCGATGATTACGTCAAGGCGAACAGTATCGAGCATGTTTGGAACACAACTGGTGTACCACGTGGGAATGGACAAATAGAGAGAATGAACAGAACAATTTTAAGCATCATCTCCAACATGTCATCCGAGGATGCTTCAAAATGGTTTAAATCAGTTGGAGCAGTTCAGAAAGCAATGAACTCCCATCTCAACGTATCGAATTGCATTTGGGTGTCAAAATGAACAGTACAGCCGACTCTAAAATTCTTAAGTTTTTGAAAGAAGAAATAATGGAAAACTTCGAAGAAGATAGAAACCGAATACGACAGTGCGCATATACAAAAAGCACAGCTGGAATACAAGAAGCAGTTTGATAAAAAGCGTAAAACAGAAGAAGGATATAAGGTTGGAGATCTGGTTGCAATACGTCGTACTCAATGTGAGTACACTTCGAGCAGTGGCGATAATATGAGGCTCTGGAAGTACGCGCAGGACAATGAGGAGCCAGATGGCCGAATGTAAGAAGGCGTTGCGTCGCTGCGGGGAATTGCGTCAGCTGGATAAAGCAGTCCTTACAGCTTTTAGCAAGCAGTTCATGCTCAGCAGATCATTTTCTGCAGTTCATTTCAGCAGTTCACTAAGCAGTCCATAAGCAGTACACACTCAGCCGTTCATCGAAGAAAAAGCAATAAGACACACAAGTGGAACAACGTCGCACAGTGGGGCAGCGGGCCGAAAAATTTTGCAAAATTTAATAGATAACTTATTAAGCTTTTGAATGAATGTCTGAACAGGGTGATCGGTAAACAGGGTGCTTCAAAATTTAAGGTCAAAGTTCACTAATGTTTCTGCCTATATTAGGCGTATAAAAAAAAAAAAATTTAAATTACTTTTTTTATCACAAAGTAATATTTTTTAAAATTGTTTTAACATTTATTTAACTAATCAATGTGTTTTAAATATTTTCTTTACTAATTTATTTATTTATAATAACAATTTTCATCAAAATGAACACAAAAATTTGTTGTAATATATAATAAACTTAATATTTTGGAACTGTAATTATAATCTTTCAAATTCTTTGGAAATACGTGGATTTGAAGATGCTACTTGAATGCTAACAAAGTCAACATTCTTTCTAAATCTAAACTCATTAAGTTAAGTCCAAATTAATGGAATAAGCTCTCTAAAAAAAATAAAATCAGTGAACTTATATTAAAAATTCAGTTAAGTTATCTCGTTGATGTGTTCCTCCCTCATGGAATCATCCAAACTTGAAAATCTTTTTTTGTTCCTAAAAAGAACAATTTATTTAGTTATCGGTAGCCAAAATGTTTCTAGACTGGTAAAAACCAAAAAAATAGTATTTATTAAATTCAAATAACTCAGGTATAATTTATCAAATGATTTAACGAAATATTTTTAATAAAATTCCGATTCAGGAAATTTAAATATTTGCCTGCGCTATTCTTCTTCTATACCAGAGCCGCGCATTTTTAGCTCGAGGTTGGGTAAGTTTTATGACTTTTATTTCTAAACGGGCAAACTAAGGCAAAGGAAATTGTATAAGCATATTAGAAGAAGGTTCATTCTATCATATGTATATAGTTTTTTCGTGAACATCGGTGAAAATTAGAAGTAATGTCCATGTTAAATTAAAAAAACTGACCAAAAATAGTATATTTTTTAAACTTTTTGGAATATACGGAAAGGCATTCACGCTTATCTAATGTCCAATGATAGTAATGATGACCTAGCAGCAGTCCTGATAGAATGCGGAACGAAGCGCTTGAATTTATACTTACCTTTTGAATTTATACTTACCTCTAAGCTATGCATTGCAAACATAGGGGAGGTGCATACATATGTAGGCCCCACCTCCTCCAATGTTACTCCCGTCAGACGCGATCATAACAAGCTGGAGGGTCCTCGAAACACCCTCCTTCTCAGACCACAAAACTATACAGTTTGATTGTGACTTTAGCAGCACTCCCAAACTTTACTCATACAGGAACCCCCAGAACGCAAACTGGGTAGAGTTCTATAGGCAGGTTAACATAAGACTAAGGGCACCAGGTGAAATTGGGTCAGCATGCGATATATCGTCAATTCAATCAGAAAAGTAGATAGTGACCACACTGGTGGAACTCCGAACTCTCTACGCAAAGAAAAAATCTCGTGAAATGTTTAGACTTGCTAAGCACTCCGGGAGGTTCTAGTGTACGAAAAGTACAAGATCCTGCTCAAAATCTACAAGCGCATTATCCGTAGGGCAAAAAGGCATCCTGGAGGAACTTTTGTTTTTGGGAACAAAGTATATATATATCGAAGAAAAAGAAGTCGTACACACAAGTGGAACAACGTAGTCGAAAAAGAAGCAACAGCAGCAGCAGAAATAGTTTTCAATATTAATTCACATCTTAGTTTACATAAAACTTTATAATCTCTATATAATAATCAGTGTTAAATAAACATTAATACTACCTTTGGGGGCTCAACCAAAAGAGACCAAACACCTACATAAAACGAAATTTGCACACATCAACTTAGTTGTGGAAAATATCCGTTATTATTATTAGTGTTTGCTTGTACATTGCTTCGATGTACAGTGCATCCATAAGCAGTGAAAATGGTAGGTGGAAGAAAGACAAGAAAAAAACTAGGCGAAAATAGTGTGATCGAGAGGGAAGTAGCGCTGGAGAACAACGAAATGTTACAACAACTGGTCGAGCTACTGGCAATGAAAATTAAAGCAGATGAATTGGACAAAGCAAAAGGAAAAATAACAGCAGAAGACTTTGCCCAAACAATTCCGGAGTTGGACGGACACAACATACCAGTGAATGTTTGGTTTCAAAATTTCGATTTAACGGCTGGCTCTTATGGTTTGGATGACAAACAGAAATATGCTCAAGCCAGAGAAAAAATGGCGAAAACTGCAAAATAATTTCTGGAATCAACCGTTGTCTTTGAATATGCCATATTGAGGGAGTTAATGGAAGGAGAGTTCCAAGCAGAACAAGTGAGTGCAGATATACACACACAGTTATGAGAGCGAAAGAAGCGCAAAGAAGAGAACTTCCATGACTACATGTTGCAAATGAAAAAAGTCGCCGTTATTGGAAATGTTGATATGGAATCTGTGTTGCGATACATTGTTGACGGGCTGCAAATTAAATCAGAATTTAAGGTTAATTTGTATGGCTGTAAATCGTACAACGAATTGCGGGATAAATATTTGATCTACGAACAAACAGTCGAAGCATATAAAAAGGAAGACAAAAATCGAGTGCAAAATCATCAACACAAAAGTTCCAATGAGAAAAAAGCACACTGTTTTAACTGTGGTTCTGCAGAACACTTGCGAAGAGAATGCAAAGCAGAGACGAAATGTTTCAAGTGTAATGAAAGCGGGCACATGTCTAAGAAATGCACTAAAAACCTAAATGTATATTGCATACCAAACGGAAAACGTTGCTGAGTGTGCTGTTGAATCGTTAGTGAAACTGCAAATAGTACCAGATGGAAACATTGTACCATTTCACTTCAGCCCAAATCAGCTGTCGCCTATCGAATCCGATGCAGTTAAGATCCAAATCGATGATTGGCTTAAGGAGGGAATCATTCGTCCATCTACTTCAGAGTACGCCAGCCGCATTGTTATTGTGCGTAAAAAAGATGGAAGTCGCCGCATCTGTATCGACTACCGCAAGCTGAATACAATGGTTTTGAAAGACGGGTTTCCAGTGACCTTAATCGACGATATACTTGAAAAGCTGCAAGCTGCAAAATTCTACACCGTGATGAACCTCGAAAATGGGTTCCTTCACGTCTCTATTGAGGAGGAAAGCAAGAAATATACAGCATTTACAACAAAGCGAGGACTTTTTAAGTTTAATCGCGCATTTTCCGTGCATTGCTGGATGAAAATGTACTAGACTTGTACATGGATGACATTATAATTCACTGATTAACAGAAGAACAATGTCTGGATAAGATGAAGAAAGTCATAGCAGTGGCAGCGAAAGCCGGTCTGAAAATTAAATGGAAGAAATGTCACTTCCTGCAAACTAGAGTAAATTTTCTAGGGCATACAATAGAAGGGGGTAGTGAACGGCCCGGCAGAGAAAATACCAATGCTGTTAGCAAATTCGCAGTACCAAGAAACATCTGAGCAGTGCAAGCGTTTTTAGGACTCACAGGATTCTTTCGTAGATTTGTCCCAAACTACTCTATCATAGCTCGTCCATTGATAGGTCTTTTGAAGAAGGATGCTGAATTTGTGATAGACAACACCGCTGTGCAAGCGTTCAATCAGCTTAAACAGGCTTTGACGACGGAGCCAGCTTTGAAAATTTACGATAGACATGCAAGAACGGAAGTACATACGGATGCCTCCAAAGACGGGTTCGGCGCAGTGTTGTTGCAATGGGAAAACAAGCAACTGCATCCCGTTTATTATTGGAGCAAAAAAACATCTGATGCAGAAGCTCGGAAACATAGCTACGCCGAGCTGGTGAGAGACTTAAACACGTGGATTGTCTCAGTCGATATCCGCTTCAAAATTTGATGGTCTCACGGGAGATGTCAACTCGAATCAGAAAAGCTCAACAAAGCGATGCAACATTAAAAGCTGTCACTGAAATACTCAAATGCAGGCCTTTTGAAGGATTTCACATGAAAGGGGATCTCGTCATCAAGTCTGCAGAAGGAAACGATCTGTTAGCTGTACCGAGGCTAATGGAGAGCGAAATAATTTCAAAGGCGCACAGCGTGGGACACTACGCAGTACAGAAAACGATGCATCCCATTAAGCAAAACTATTGGATTCCGCATTTAGAGAGAAAAGTTAAGCAGGTGATAAATAACTGAGTAAAATGCATAATACACAATAAAAAACTTGGAAAAAAGGAAGGCTACTTGCACATCATCGATAAGGGAGATAAGCCACTGGATACCTTGCATATCGACCATCTTGGACCAAAGGACTCCACGGGAAAAAACTACAAAATATGTCTTCGCGATGGTGGATGCATTCTCCAAGTTCATTTGGATGTTTCCAACAAAATCAACTGGCGCTGATGAGGTGATTAAGAAGGTCGAGGAGTGGTCAGCAATATTCGGCAGTCCTATTTGGCTCATAAGCGACCGTGGTGCAGCTTTTACATCTAAAGCATTCGATGATTACGTCAAGGCGAACAGTATCGAGCATGTTTGGAACACAACTGGTGTACCACGTGGGAATGGACAAATAGAGAGAATGAACAGAACAATTTTAAGCATCATCTCCAACATGTCATCCGAGGATGCTTCAAAATGGTTTAAATCAGTTGGAGCAGTTCAGAAAGCAATGAACTCCCATCTCAACGTATCGAATTGCATTTGGGTGTCAAAATGAACAGTACAGCCGACTCTAAAATTCTTTAGTTTTTGAAAGAAGAAATAATGGAAAACTTCGAAGAAAATAGAAACCGGATACGACAGTGCGCATATACAAAAAGCACAGCTGGAATACAAGAAGCAGTTTGATAAAAAGCGTAAAACAGAAGAAGGATATAAGGTTGGAGATCTGGTTGCGCAGGACAATGAGGAGCCAGATGGCCGAATGTAAGAAGGCGTTGCGTCGCTGCGGGGAATTGCGTCAGCTGGATAAAGCAGTCCTTACAGCTTTTAGCAAGCAGTTCATGCTCAGCAGATCATTTTCTGCAGTTCATTTCAGCAGTTCACTAAGCAGTCCATAAGCAGTACACACTCAGCCGTTCATCGAAGAAAAAGCAATAAGACACACAAGTGGAACAACGTCGCACAGTGGGGCAGCGGGCCGAAAAATTTTGCAAAATTTAATAGATAACTTATTAAGCTTTTGAATGAATGTCTGAACAGGGTGATCGGTAAACAGGGTGCTTCAAAATTTAAGGTCAAAGTTCACTAATGTTTCTGCCTATATTAGGCGTATAAAAAAAAAATTTAAATTACTTTTTTTATCACAAAGTAATATTTTTAAAATTGTTTTAACATTTATTTAACTAATCAATGTCAACATTCTTTCTAAATCTAAACTCATTAAGTTAAGTCCAAATTAATGGAATAAGCTCTCTAAAACAAATAAAATCAGTGAACTTATATTAAAAATACAGTTAAGTTATCTCGTTGATGTGTTCCTCCCTCATGGAATCATCCAAACTTGAAAATCTTTTTTTTTATTCCTAAAAAGAACAATTTATTTAGTTATCGGTAGCCAAAATGTTTCCAGACTGGTAAAAACCAAAAAAAATAGTATTTATTAAATTCAAATAACTCAGGTATAATTTATCAAATGATTTAACGAAATATTTTTAATAAAATTCCGATTCAGGAAATTTAAATATTTGCCTGCGCTATTCTTCTTCTATACCAGAGCCGCGCATTTTTAGCTCGAGGTTGGGTAAGTTTTATGACTTTTA
>JAECXC010002481.1:0-23546 GCA_018152125.1 Drosophila dunni | reverse complement strand
TGATTCCAAAATAAGGTCTAAAATCGTCTAGGACGACTAGAAACGCCTAAAAATGAAAAAAAATAAAAAAAGTTGAAAAAAAAATTTTAAATTGTCCAAATCATTATTATTTTGAAGTAGAGTCAATATAAATGGTATTCCAATTAAAAACCGGTTGAGTTTTCACAGAGAAAATCAAGATTAATGCTCTAAATGTGGTGATTCCAAATTTAAATTTTTAAACCCCCCCGACCACCCCCCCCCCAAAAAAAAAAAAAAAAAAAATAAAAAAAAAATTAATTTTTTTAAATCAAAATTTTTTTTTTTTTTTTTTTGGTTTTTTTAAAAAATTTTTATTTCCTTTTAGGAGGACTAGAAACGCCCAAAAAAGAAAAAAATAAAGAAAGTTGAAAAAAAATTTTAAATTGTCGAAATCATAATTATTTTGAAGTAGAGTCAATATAAATGGTATTCCAATTAAAAACCGGTTGAGTTTTCACAGAAAAAGTCAAGATTAATGCTCTAAATGTGGTGATTCCAAAATAAGGTGTAAAATCGTTTAGGACGACTAGAAACGCCTAAAAACGAAAAAATAAAAAAAGTTGAAAAAAAATTATAAATTGTCCAAATCATAATTATTTTGAAGTAGAGTCAATACAAATGGTATATCAATTAAAAACCGGTTGTGTTTTCACAGGGAAAATCAAGATTAATGCTCTAAATGTGGTGATTCCAAAATAAGGTCTAAAATCGTCTAGGACGACTAGAAACGCCTAAAAATGAAAAAATAAAAAAAGTTAAAAAAATTTTAAATTGTCCAAATCATAATTATTATGAAGTAGAGTCAATATAAATGGTATTTCCAATTAAAAACCGGTTGAGTTTCCACAAAGAACTTTTTTGAGGAAATATTAAAAAAAAAAAAAAAAAAAAAAAAAGTAAAAAAACTTTTAAATTGTAAATCAAGATTAATGCTCTAAATGTGCTGATTCCAAAATAAGGTCTAAAATCGTCTAGGACGACTAGAAACGCCTAAAAATAAACAAAAAAAAGTTGAAAAAAAATTTTAAATTGTCGAAATCATAATTATTTTGAAGTAGAGTCAATATAAATGGTATTCCAATTAAAAACAGTCACAACAAATTAATGCTCTAATTGGTGATTCCAAAATAAGGTCCAAAATCGTCTAGGACGACTAGAAACGCCTAAAAATGAAAAAAATAAAAAAAGTTGAAAAAAAATTTTAAATTGTCGAAATCATAATTATTATGAAGTAGAGTCAATATAAATGGTATACCAATTAAAAACCGGTTGAGTTTTCACAGAGAAAATCAAGATTAATGCTCTAAATGTGGTGATTCCAAAATAAGGTCTAAAATCGTCTAGGACGACTAGAAACGCCTAAAAATGAAAAAAATAAAAAAAGTTGAAAAAAAATTTTAAATTTGTCGAAATCAAGATTTATGCTCTAAATGTGGTGATTCCAAAATAAGGTCTAAAATCGTCTAGGACGACTAGAAACGCCTAAAAATGAAAAAAAATAAAAAAAGTTAAAAAAAAATTTATAAATTGTCCAAATCATAATTATTTTGAAGTAGAGTCAATATAAATGGTATTCCAATTAAAAACCGGTTGAGTTTTCACAGAGAAAATCAAGATTAATGCTCTAAATGTGGTGATTCCAAAATAAGGTGTAAAATCGTTTAGGACGACTAGAAACGCCTAAAAACGAAAAAATAAAAAAAGTTGAAAAAAAATTATAAATTGTCGAAATCATAATTATTTTGAAGTAGAGTCAATATAAATGGTATTTCAATTAAAAACCGGTTGAGTTTTCACAGAGAAAATCAAGATTAATGCTCTTAATGTGGTGATTCCAAAGTAAGGTCCAAAATCGTCTAGGACGACTAGAAACGCCTAAAAATGAAAAAAAAAAAAAGTTAAAAAAAAATTTTAAATTGTCGAAATCATAATTATTTTGAAGTAGAGTCAATATAAATGGTATTTCAATTAAAAACTAGGTGAATCTAAATGGTATTCCAATTAAAAACTGGTGATTCCAAAATAAGGTCCAAAATCGTCTAGGACGACTAGAAACGTCTAAAAATGAAAAAAATAAAAAAAGTTGAAAAAAACTTTTAAATTGTCGAAATTAAGATTTATGCTCTAAATGTGCTGATTCCAAAATAAGGTCTAAAATCGTCTAAAAACGACTAAAAAAAATAATAAAAATAAAAAAAAATTATAAATTGTCCAAATCATAATTATTATGAAGTAGAGTGAATATAAATGGTATTCCAATTAAAAACTGGTGATTCCAAAATAAGGTCCAAAATCGTCTAGGACGACTAGAAACGTCTAAAAATTAAAAAATAAAAAAAGTTGAAAAAAAATTTTAAATTGTCGAAATCATAATTATTATGAAGTAGAGTCAATATAAATGGTATATCAATTAAAAACCGGTTGAGTTTTCACAGAGAAAATCAAGATTAATGCTCTAAATGTGGTGATTCCAAAATAAGGTCTAAAATCGTCTAGGACGACTAGAAACGCCTAAAAATGAAAAAAATAAAAAAAGTTGAAAAAAAATTTTAATTTGTCGAAATCAAGATTTATGCTCTAAATGTGGTGATTCCAAAATAAGGTCTAAAATCGTCTAGGATGACTAGAAACGCCTAAAAATGAAAAAATAAAATAAGTTAAAAAAAAATTATAAATTGTCCAAATCATTATTATTTTGAAGTAGAGTCAATATAAATGGTATTCCAATTAAAAACCGGTTGAGTTTTCACAGAGAAAATCAAGATTAATGCTCTAAATGTGGTGATTCCAAAATAAGGTATAAATTCGTCAAGGACGACTAGAAACGCCTAAAAATGAAAAAATAAAAAAGTTGTACAAAAATTATAAATTGTCGAAATCATAATTATTTTGAAGTAGAGTCAATATAAATGGTATTTCAATTAAAAATCGGTTGAGTTTTCACAAAGATAATCAAGATTAATGCTCTTTATGTGGTGATTCCAAAGTAAGGTCCAAAATCGTCTAGGACGACTAGAAACGCCTAAAAATGAAAAAACAAAAAAAGTAGAAAAAAATTTTAAATTGTCGAAATCATAATTATTTTGAAGTAGAGTCAATATAAATGGTATTTCAATTAAAAACCGGTTGAGTTTGCACAGAGAAAATCAAGATTCATGCTCTAAATGTGGTGATTCCAAAATAAGGTCTAAAATCGTCTACGACGACTAGAAACGTCTAAAAATGAAAAAATAAAAAAGTTGAAAAAAAATTTTAAATTGTCGAAATCATAATTATTATGAAGTAGAGTCAATATACATGGTATATCAACAAAAAACCGGTTAAGTTTTCACAGAGAAAATCAAGATTAATGCTCTAAATGTGGTGATTCCAAAATAAGGTCTAAAATCGTCTAGGACGACTAGAAACGCCTAAAAATGATAAAAATAAAAAAAGTTGAAAAAAAATTTTAAATTGTCGAAATCAAGATTTATGCTCTAAATGTGGTGATTCCAAAATAAGGTCTAAAATCGTCTAGGATGACTAGAAACGCCTAAAAATGAAAAAATAAAATAAGTTAAAAAAAAATTATAAATTGTCCAAATCATTATTATTTTGAAGTAGAGCCAATATAAATGGTATTCCAATTAAAAACTGGTGATTCCAAAATAAGGTCCAAAATCGTCTAGGACGACTAGAAACGTCTAAAAATGAAAAAATAAAAAAAGTTGAAAAAAAATTTTAAATTGTCGAAATCATAATTATTATGAAGTAGAGTCAACATAAATGGTATATCAATTAAAAACCGGTTGAGTTTTCACAGAGAAAATCAAGATTAATGCTCTTTATGTGGTGATTCCAAAATAAGGTCTAAAATCGTCTAGGACGACTAGAAACGTCTAAAAATGAAAAAATAAAAAAAGTTGAAAAAAAATTTTAAATTGTCGAAATCAAGATTTATGCTCTAAATGTGGTGATTCCAAAATAAGGTCTAAAATCGTCTAGGATGACTAGAAACGCCTAAAAATGAAATAATAAAAAAAGTTGAAAAAAAATTTTAAATTGTCGAAATCATAATTATTATGAAGTAGAGTCAATATAAATGGTATTCCAATTAAAAACTGGTGATTCCAAAATAAGGTCCAAAATCGTCTAGGACGACTAGAAACGTCTAAAAATGAAAAAAAAAAAAAAAGTTGAAAAAAAATTTTAAATTGTCGAAATCATAATTATTATGAAGTAGAGTCAATATAAATGGTATATCAATTAAAAACCGGTTGAGTTTTCACAGAGAAAATCAAGATTAATGCTCTAAATGTGGTGATTCCAAAATAAGGTCTAAAATCGTCTAGGACGACTAGAAACGCCTAAAAATGAAATAATAAAAAAAGTTAAAAAAAAATTATAAATTGTCGAAATCATAATTATTTTGAAGTAGAGTGAATATAAATGGTATTCCAATTAAAAACTGGTGATTCCAAAATAAGGTCCAAAATCGTCTAGGACGACTAGAAACGTCTAAAAATGAAAAAATAAAAAAAGTTGAAAAAAAATTTTAAATTGTCGAAATCATAATTATTTTGAAGTAGAGTCAATATAAATGGTATATCAATTAAAAACCGGTTGAGTTTTCACAGAGAAAATCAAGATTAATGCTCTTTATGTGGTGATTCCAAAGTAAGGTCCAAAATCGTCTAGGACGACTAGAAACGCCTAAAAATGAAAAAATAAAAAAGTTGAAAAAAAATTTTATATTGTCGAAATCATAATTATTATGAAGTAGAGTCAATATACATGGTATATCAACAAAAAACCGGTTAAGTTTTCACAGAGAAAATCAAGATTAATGCTCTAAATGTGGTGATTCCAAAATAAGGTCAAAAATCGTCTAGGACGACTAGAAACGCCTAAAAATGATAAAAATAAAAAAAGTTGAAAAAAAATTTTAAATTGTCGAAATCAAGATTTATGCTCTTAATGTGGTGATTCCAAAATAAGGTCTAAAATCGTCTAGGAGGACTAGAAACGCCTAAAAATGAAAAAATAAAATAACATCATAACAAATAACAACATAAATGGTATATCAATTAAAAACCGGTTGAGTTTTCACAGAGAAAATCAAGATTAATGCTCTAAATGTGGTGATTCCAAAATAAGGTCTAAAATCGTCTAGGACGACTAGAAACGCCTAAAAATTAAATAATAAAAAAAGTTAAAAAAAAATTATAAATTGTCCAAATCATAATTATTATGAAGTAGAGTGAATATAAATGGTATTCCAATTAAAAACTGGTGATTCCAAAATAAGGTCCAAAATCGTCTAGGACGACTAGAAACGTCTAAAAATGAAAAAATAAAAAAAGTTGAAAAAAAATTTTAAATTGTCGAAATCATAATTATTATGAAGTAGAGTCAATATAAATGGTATATCAATTAAAACCGGTTGAGTTTTCACAGAGAAAATTAAGATTAATGCTCTTAATGTGGTGATTCCAAAATAAGGTCTAAAATCGTCTAGGACGACTAGAAACGCCTAAAAATGAAAAAAATAAAAAAAGTTGAAAAAAAATTTTAATTTGTCGAAATCATAATTATTATGAAGTAGAGTCAACATAAATGGTATATCAATTAAAAACCGGTTGAGTTTTCACAGAGAAAATCAAGATTAATGCTCTAAATGTGGTTATTCCAAAATAAGGTCTAAAATCGTCTTGGACGACTAGAAACTCCTAAAAATGAAAAAAAATAAAAAAAGTTGAAAAAAAATTTTAAATTGTCGAAATCAAGATTAATGCTCTAAATGTGGTGTTTCCAAAATAAGGTCTAAAATCGTCTAGGACGACTAAAAACGCCTAAAAATGAAAAAATAAAAAAAGTTGAAAAAAAATTATAAATTGTTCAAATCATAATTATTTTGAAGTAGAGTCAATATAAATGGTATTCCAATTAAAAACCGGTTGAGTTTTCACAGAAAAAGTCAAGATTAATGCTCTAAATGTGGTGATTCCAAAATAAGGTGTAAAATCGTTTAGGACGACTAGAAACGCCTAAAAATGAAAAAATAAAAAAAGTTTTAAAAAAATTTTAAATTGTCGAAATCATAATTATTTTGAAGTAGAGTATATATAAATGGTATTCCAATTAAAAATCGGTTGAGTTTTCACAGAGATAATCAAGATTAATGCTCTAAATGTGGTGATTCCAAAATAAGGTCCAAAATCGTCTAGGACGACTAGAAACGCCTAAAAATGAAAAAATAAAAAAAGTTGAAAAAAAAATTATAAATTGTCCAAATCATAATTATTTTGAAGTAGAGTCAATATAAATGGTATTCCAGTTAAAAATCGGTTGGGTTTTCACAGAGATAATCAAGATTAATGCTCTTTATGTGGTGATTCCAAAATAAGGTCCAAAATCGTCTAGGACGACTAGAAACGCCTAAAAATGAAAAAACAAAAAAAAGGTGAAACAAATTTTAAATTGTCGAAATCATAATTATTTTGAAGTAGAGTCAATATAAATGGTATTCCAATTAAAAACCGGTTGAGTTTGCACAGAGAAAATCAAGATTAATGATCTAAATGTTGTGATTCCAAAATAAGGTCTAAAATCGTCTAGGACGACTAGAAACGTCTAAAAATGAAAAAATAAAAAAAGTTGAAAAAAAAATTTAAATTGTCGAAATCATAATTATTTTAAAGTAGAGTCAATATAAATGGTATTTCAATTAAAATTCGGTTGAGTTTTCACAGAGAAAATCAAGATTAATACTCTTAATGTGGTGATTCCAAAATAAGGTCTAAAATCGTCTAGGACTACTAGAAACGCCTAAAAATGAAAAAATAAAAAAAGTTGAAAAAAAATTTTAAATTGTCGAAATCAAGATTAATGCTCTAAATGTGGTGATTCCAAAATAAGGTCTAAAATCGTCTAGGACGACTAGAAACGTCTTAAAATGAAAAAATAAAAAAAGTTGAAAAAAAATTTTATATTGTCGAAATCATAATTATTTTGAAGTAGAGTCAATATAAATGGTATTTCAATTAAAAACCGGTTGAGTTTTTACAAAGAAAATCAAGATTATAGCTCTAAATGTGGTGATTCCAAAATAAGGTCCAAAATCGTCTAGGACGCCTTGAAACGCCTAATAATGAAAAAATAAAAAAAAGTTGAAAAAAAATTTTAAATTGTCGAAATCATAATTATTTTGAAGTAGAGTCAATATAAATGGTATTTCAATTAAAAACCGGTTGAGTTTTCACAGAGAAAATCAAGATTAATGCTCTAAATGTGGTGATTCCAAAATAAGGTCCAAAATCGTCTAGGACGCCTAGAAACGCCTAAAAATGAAAAAACAAAAAAAAAAAGGTGAAAAAAATTTTAAATTGTCGAAATCATAATTATTTTGAAGTAGAGTCAATATAAATGGTATTTCAAAATAAAAATGGTTGAGTTTTCACAGAGAAAATCAAGATTAATGCTCTAAATGTGGTGATTCCAAAATAAGGTCTAAAATCGATTAGGACGACTAGAAACGCCTAAAAATGAAAAAATAAAAAAAAGTTGAAAAAAAATTTTAATTTGTCGAAATCATAATTATTTTGAAGTAGAGTCAATATAAATGGTATTTCAATTAAAAACCGGTTGAGTTTTCACAGAGATAATCAATATTAATGCTCTTTATGTGGTGGTTCCAAAATAAGGTCCAAAATCGTCTAGGACGACTAGAAACGCCTAAAAATGAAAAAACAAAAAAAATGTGAAAAAAAATTTTAAATTGTCGAAATCATAATTATTTTGAAGTAGAGTCAATATAAATGGTATTTCAATTAAAAATCGGTTGAGTTTTCACAGAGAAAATCAAGATTAATGCTCTAAATGTGGTGATTCCAAAATAAGGTCTAAAATCGTCTAGGACGACTAGAAACGCCTAAAAATGAAAAAAATAAAAAAAGTTGAAAAAAAATTTTTAAATTGTCGAAATCAAGATTAATGCTCTAAATGTGGTGTTTCCAAAATAAGGTCTAAAATCGTCTAGGACGACTAAAAACGCCTAACAATGAAAAAATAAAAAAAGTTGTAAAAAAATTATAAATTGTTCAAATCATAATTATTTTGAAGTGGAGTCAATATAAATGGTATTCCAATTAAAAACCGGTTGAGTTTTCACAGAAAAAGTCAAGATTAATGCTCTAAATGTGGTGATTCCAAAAAAAGGTGTAAAATCGTTTAGGACGACTAGAAACGCCTAAAAATGAAAAAATAAAAAAAGTTTTAAAAAAATTTTAAATTGTCGAAATCATAATTATTTTGAAGTAGAGTATATATAAATGGTATTCCAATTAAAAATCGGTTGAGTTTTCACAGAGATAATCAAGATTAATGCTCTTAATGTGGTGATTCCAAAATAAGGTCCAAAATCGTCTAGGACGACTAGAAACGCCTAAAAATGAAAAAATAAAAAAAGTTGAAAAAAATTATGTATTGTCGAAATCATAATTTTTTTGAAGTAGAGTCAATATAAATGGTATTCCAGTTAAAAATCGGTTGGGTTTTCACAGAGATAATCAAGATTAATGATCTTTATGTGGTGATTCCAAAATAAGGTCCAAAATTGTCTAGGACGACTAGAAACGCCTAAAAATGAAAAAACAAAAAAAGGTGAAACAAATTTTAAATTGTCGAAATCATAATTATTTTGAAGTAGAGTCAATATAAATGGTATTCCAATTAAAAACCGGTTGAGTTTGCACAGAGAAAATCAAGATTAATGATCTAAATGTTGTGATTCCAAAATAAGGTCTAAAATCGTCTAGGACGACTAGAAACGTCTAAAAATGAAAAAATAAAAAAAGTTGAAAAAAAAATTTAAATTGTCGAAATCATAATTATTATAAAGTAGAGTCAATATAAATGGTATTTCAATTAAAATTCGGTTGAGTTTTCACAGAGAAAATCAAGATTAATGCTCTAAATGTGGTGATTCCAAAATAAGGTCCAAAATCGTCTAGGACGCCTTGAAACGCCTAATAATGAAAAAATAAAAAAAGTTGAAAAAATATTTAAATTGTCGAAATCATAATTATTTTGAAGTAGAGTCAATATAAATGGTATTTCAATTAAAAACCGGTTGAGTTTTCACAGAGAAAATCAAGATTAATGCTCTAAATGTGGTGATTCCAAAATAAGGTCCAAAATCGTCTAGGACGCCTAGAAACGCCTAAAAATGAAAAAACAAAAAAAAAGGTGAAAAAAATTTTAAATTGTCGAAATCATAATTATTTTGAAGTAGAGTCAATATAAATGGTATTTCAAAATAAAAATGGTTGAGTTTTCACAGAGAAAATCAAGATTAATGCTCTAAATGTGGTGATTCCAAAATAAGGTCTAAAATCGTCTAGGACGACTAGAAACGCCTAAGAATGAAAAAATAAAAAAAGTTGAAAAAAAATTTTAATTTGTCGAAATCATAATTATTTTGAAGTAGAGTCAATATAAATGGTATTTCAATTAAAAATCGGTTGAGTTTTCACAGAGATAATCAATATTAATGCTCTTTATGTTTTGGTTCCAAAATAAGGTCCAAAATCGTCTAGGACGACTAGAAACGCCTAAAAATGAAAAAACAAAAAAAATGTGAAAAAAATTTTAAATTGTCGAAATCATAATTATTTTGAAGTAGAGTCAATATAAATGGTATTTCAATTAAAAATCGGTTGAGTTTTCACAGAGAAAATCAAGATTAATGCTCTAAATGTGGTGATTCCAAAATAAGGTCTAAAATCGTCTAGGACGACTAGAAACGCCTAAAAATGAAAAAAATAAAAAAAGTTGAAAAAAAATTTTAAATTGTCGAAATCAAGATTAATGCTCTAAATGTGGTGTTTCCAAAATAAGGTCTAAAATCGTCTAGGACGACTAAAAACGCCTAAAAATGAAAAAATAAAAAAAGTTGTAAAAAAATTATAAATTGTTCAAATCATAATTATTTTGAAGTGGAGTCAATATAAATGGTATTCCAATTAAAAACCGGTTGAGTTTTCACAGAAAAAGTCAAGATTAATGCTCTAAATGTGGTGATTCCAAAATAAGGTGTAAAATCGTTTAGGACGACTAGAAACGCCTAAAAATGAAAAAATAAAAAAAGTTTTAAAAAAATTTTAAATTGTCGAAATCATAATTATTTTGAAGTAGAGTATATATAAATGGTATTCCAATTAAAAATCGGTTGAGTTTTCACAGAGATAATCAAGATTAATGCTCTAAATGTGGTGATTCCAAAATAAGGTCCAAAATCGTCTAGGACGACTAGAAACGCCTAAAAATTAAAAAATAAAAAAAGTTGAAAAAAAATTATAAATTGTCGAAATCATAATTATTTTGAAGTAGAGTCAATATAAATGGTATTCCAGTTAAAAATCGGTTGGGTTTTCACAGAGATAATCAAGATTAATGCTCTTTATGTGGTGATTCCAAAATAAGGTCCAAAATCGTCTAGGACGACTAGAAACGCCTAAAAATGAAAAAACAAAAAAAGGTGAAACAAATTTTAAATTGTCGAAATCATAATTATTTTGAAGTAGAGTCAATATAAATGGTATTCCAATTAAAAACCGGTTGAGTTTGCACAGAGAAAATCAAGATTAATGATCTAAATGTTGTGATTCCAAAATAAGGTCTAAAATCGTCTAGGACGACTAGAAACGTCTAAAAATGAAAAAAAAAAAAAAGTTGAAAAAAAATTTAAATTGTCGAAATCATAATTATTATAAAGTAGAGTCAATATAAATGGTATTTCAATTAAAATTCGGTTGAGTTTTCACAGAGAAAATCAAGATTAATGCTCTAAATGTGGTGATTCCAAAATAAGGTCTAAAATCGTATAGGACTACTAGGAACGCCTAAAAATGAAAAAATAAAAAAAGTTGAAAAAAAATTATAAATTGTCCAAATCATAATTATTTTGAAGTAGAGTCAATATAAATGGTATTCCAATTAAAAACCGGTTGAGTTTTCACAGAGAAAATCAAGATTAATGCTCTTAATGTGGTGATTCCAAAATAAGGTCTAAAATCGTCTAGGACGACTAGAAACGTCTTAAAATGAAAAAATAAAAAAAGTTGAAAAAAAATTTTAAATTGTCGAAATCATAATTATTTTGAAGTAGAGTCAATATAAATGGTATTTCAATTAAAAACCGGTTGAGTTTTTACAAAGAAAATCAAGATTATAGCTCTAAATGTGGTGATTCCAAAATAAGGTCCAAAATCGTCTAGGACGCCTTGAAACGCCTAATAATGAAAAAATAAAAAAAGTTGAAAAAAAATTTTAAATTGTCGAAATCATAATTATTTTGAAGTAGAGTCAATATAAATGGTATTTTAATTAAAAACCGGTTGAGTTTTCACAGAGAAAATCAAGATTAATGCTCTAAATGTGGTGATTCCAAAATAAGGTCTAAAATCGTCTAGGACGCCTAGAAACGCCTAAAAATGAAAAAACAAAAAAAAAAGGTGAAAAAAATTTTAAATTGTCGAAATCATAATTATTTTGAAGTAGAGTCAATATAAATGGTATTTCAAAATAAAAATCGGTTGAGTTTTCACAGAGAAAATCAAGATTAATGCTCTAAATGTGGTGATTCCAAAATAAGGTCTAAAATCGTCTAGGACGCCTAGAAACGCCTAAGAATGAAAAAAAAAAAAAAAAATGAAAAAAAATTTTTAATTTGTCGAAATCATAATTATTTTGAAGTAGAGTCAATATAAATGGTATTTCAATTAAAAATCGGTTGAATATCAAAAAAAAAAAAAATTTTCACAGAGATAATCAAGATTAATGCTCTAAATGTGGTGATTCCAAAATAAGGTCTAAAATCGTCTAGGACGACTAGAAACGCCTAAAAATGAAAAAAAAAAAAAAAGTTGAAAAAAAAAATTTTAAATTGTCGAAATCATAATTATTTTGAAGTAGAGTCAATATAAATGGTATTCCAGTTAAAAATCGGTTGGGTTTTCACAGAGATAATCAAGATTAATGCTCTTTATGTGGTGATTCCAAAATAAGGTCCAAAATTGTCTAGGACGACTAGAAACGCCTAAAAATGAAAAAACAAAAAAAGGTGAAACAAATTTTAAATTGTCGAAATCATAATTATTTTGAAGTAGAGTCAATATAAATGGTATTCCAATTAAAAACCGGTTGAGTTTGCACAGAGAAAATCAAGATTAATGATCTAAATGTTGTGATTCCAAAATAAGGTCTAAAATCGTCTAGGACGACTAGAAACGTCTAAAAATGAAAAAATAAAAAAAGTTGAAAAAAATATTTAAATTGTCGAAATCATAATTATTATAAAGTAGAGTCAATATAAATGGTATTTCAATTAAAATTCGGTTGAGTTTTCACAGAGAAAATCAAGATTAATGCTCTAAATGTGGTGATTCCAAAATAAGGTCCAAAATCGTCTAGGACGCCTTGAAACGCCTAATAATGAAAAAATAAAAAAAGTTGAAAAAAAATTTTAAATTGTCGAAATCATAATTATTTTGAAGTAGAGTCAATATAAATGGTATTTCAATTAAAAACCGGTTGAGTTTTCACAGAGAAAATCAAGATTAATGCTCTAAATGTGGTGATTCCAAAATAAGGTCCAAAATCGTCTAGGACGCCTTGAAACGCCTAATAATGAAAAAATAAAAAAAGTTGAAAAAAAATTTTAAATTGTCGAAATCAAGATTAATGCTCTAAATGTGGTGATTCCAAAATAAGGTCTAAAATCGTCTAGGACGACTAGAAACGTCTTAAAATGAAAAAATAAAAAAAAGTTGAAAAAAAATTTTAAATTGTCGAAATCATAATTATTTTGAAGTAGAGTCAATATAAATGGTATTTCAATTAAAAACCGGTTGAGTTTTTACAAAGAAAATCAAGATTATAGCTCTAAATGTGGTGATTCCAAAATAAGGTCCAAAATCGTCTAGGACGCCTTGAAACGCCTAATAATGAAAAAATAAAAAAAGTTGAAAAAAAATTTTAAATTGTCGAAATCATAATTATTTTGAAGTAGAGTCAATATAAATGGTATTTCAATTAAAAACCGGTTGAGTTTTCACAGAGAAAATCAAGATTAATGCTCTAAATGTGGTGATTCCAAAATAAGGTCCAAAATCGTCTAGGACGCCTAGAAACGCCTAAAAATGAAAAAACAAAAAAAAAGGTGAAAAAAATTTTAAATTGTCGAAATCATAATTATTTTGAAGTAGAGTCAATATAAATGGTATTTCAAAATAAAAATGGTTCAGTTTTCACAGAGAAAATCAAGATTAATGCTCTAAATGTGGTGATTCCAAAATAAGGTCTAAAATCGTCTAGGACGACTAGAAACGCCTAAGAATGAATAAATAAAAAAAGTTGAAAAAAAATTTTAATTTGTCGAAATCATAATTATTTTGAAGTAGAGTCAATATAAATGGTATTTCAATTAAAAATCGGTTGAGTTTTCACAGAGATAATCAATATTAATGCTCTTTATGTTTTGGTTCCAAAATAAGGTCCAAAATCGTCTAGGACGACTAAAAACGCCTAAAAATGAAAAAACAAAAAAAATGTGAAAAAAAATTTTTAAATTGTCGAAATCATAATTATTTTGAAGTAGAGTCAATATAAATGGTATTTCAATTAAAAATCGGTTGAGTTTTCACAGAGAAAATCAAGATTAATGCTCTAAATGTGGTGATTCCAAAATAAGGTCTAAAATCGTCTAGGACGACTAGAAACGCCTAAAAATGAAAAAAATAAAATAAGTTAAAAAAAAATTATAAATTGTCCAAATCATTATTATTTTGAAGTAGAGTCAATATAAATGGTATTCCAATTAAAAACCGGTTGAGTTTTCACAGAGAAAATCAAGATTAATGCTCTAAATGTGGTGATTCCAAAATAAGGTCTAAAATCGTCTAGGACGACTAGAAACGCCTAAAAATGAAAAAAATAAAAAAAGTTGAAAAAAAATTATAAATTGTCCAAATCATTATTATTTTGAAGTAGAGTCAATATAAATGGTATTCCAATTAAAAACTGGTGATTCCAAAATAAGGTCCAAAATCGTCTAGGACGACTAGAAACGCCTAAAAATGAAAAAAAAAAAAAAAGTTGAAAAAAAATTTTAAATTGTCGAAATCATAATTATTATGAAGTAGAGTCAATATAAATGGTATATCAATTAAAAACCGGTTGAGTTTTCACAGAGAAAATCAAGATTAATGCTCTAAATGTGGTGATTCCAAAATAAGGTCTAAAATCGTCTAGGACGACTAGAAACGCCTAAAAATGAAAAAAATAAAAAAAGTTGAAAAAAAATTTTAAATTGTCGAAATCATAATTATTATGAAGTAGAGTCAATATAAATGGTATATCAATTAAAAACCGGTTGAGTTTTCACAGAGAAAATCAAGATTAATGCTCTAAATGTGGTGATTCCAAAATAAGGTCTAAAATCGTCTAGGACGACTAGAAACGCCTAAAAATGAAAAAAATAAAAAAAAGTTGAAAAAAAATTTTAAATTGTCGAAATCAAGATTTATGCTCTAAATGTGGTGATTCCAAAATAAGGTCTAAAATCGTCTAGGATGACTAGAAACGCCTAAAAATGAAAAAATAAAAAAAAGTTAAAAAAAAATTATAAATTGTCCAAATCATTATTATTTTGAAGTAGAGTCAATATAAATGGTATTCCAATTAAAAACAAAAATTCTATTGGTGATTCCAAAATAAGGTCCAAAATCGTCTAGGACGACTAGAAACGCCTAAAAATGAAAAAAATAAAAAAAGTTGAAAAAAAATTTTAAATTGTCGAAATCATAATTATTATGAAGTAGAGTCAACATAAATGGTATATCAATTAAAAACCGGTTGAGTTTTCACAGAGAAAATCAAGATTAATGCTCTAAATGTGGTGATTCCAAAATAAGGTCTAAAATCGTCTAGGACGACTAGAAACGCCTAAAAATGAAAAAATAAAAAAAGTTAAAAAAAAATTATAAATTGTCCAAATCATAATTATTATGAAGTAGAGTGAATATAAATGGTATTCCAATTAAAAACTGGTGATTCCAAAATAAGGTCCAAAATCGTCTAGGACGACTAGAAACGTCTAAAAATGAAAAAATAAAAAAAGTTGAAAAAAAATTTTAAATTGTCGAAACATAATTATTTTGAAGTAGAGTCAATAAAATGGTATCAAAAAAACGGTGAGTTTCACAGAGAAAATCAAGATTAATGCTCTAAATGTGGTGATTCCAAAATAAGGTCTAAAATCGTCTAGGACGACTAGAAACGCCTAAAAATGAAAAAAATAAAAAAAGTTAAAAAAAAATTTTAAATTGTCCAAATCATTATTATTTTGAAGTAGAGTCAATATAAATGGTATTCCAATTAAAAACCGGTTGAGTTTTCACAGAGAAAATCAAGATTAATGCTCTAAATGTGGTGATTCCAAAATAAGGTCTAAAATCGTCTAGGACGACTAGAAACGCCTAAAAATGAAAAAAATAAAAAAAGTTAAAAAAAAAATTATAAATTGTCCAAATCATAATTATTATGAAGTAGAGTCAATATAAATGGTATTCCAATAAAACCGTTAAAAAAAAAATAATAAACGTGGTGATTCCAAAATAAGGTCCAAAATCGTCTAGGACGACTAGAAACGCCTAAAAATGAAAAAAAAAAATAGAAAAAAATTTAAATGTTGAAAAAAATTTTAAAAATTGATCACAGAAATCAAGATTTATGCTCTAAATGTGGTGATTCCAAAATAAGGTCTAAAATCGTCTAGGATGACTAGAAACGCCTAAAAATGAAAAAATAAAATAAAAAAATTAAAAAAAAATTATAAATTGTCCAAATCATTATTATTTTGAAGTAGAGCCAATATAAATGGTATTCCAATTAAAAACATTGGTGATTCCAAAATAAGGTCCAAAATCGTCTAGGACGACTAGAAACGTCTAAAAATGAAAAAATAAAAAAAGTTGAAAAAAAAATTTTAAATTGTCGAAATCATAATTATTATGAAGTAGAGTCAACATAAATGGTATATCAATTAAAAACCGGTTGAGTTTTCACAGAGAAAATCAAGATTAATGCTCTAAATGTGGTGATTCCAAAATAAGGTCTAAAATCGTCTAGGACGACTAGAAACGCCTAAAAATGAAAAAAATAAAAAAAGTTAAAAAAAATTTTAAATTGTCGAAATCATAATTATTATGAAGTAGAGTCAATATAAATGGTATTTCAATTAAAAACCGGTTGAGTTTTCACAGAGAAAATCAAGATTAATGCTCTTAATGTGGTGATTCCAAAATAAGGTCTAAAATCGTCTAGGACGACTAGAAACGCCTAAAAATGAAAAAAATAAAAAAAGTTGAAAAAAAATTTTAATTTGTCGAAATCATAATTATTATGAAGTAGAGTCAACATAAATGGTATATCAATTAAAAACCGGTTGAGTTTTCACAGAGAAAATCAAGATTAATGCTCTAAATGTGGTGATTCCAAAATAAGGTCTAAAATCGTCTAGGACGACTAGAAACGCCTAAAAATGAAATAATAAAAAAAGTTAAAAAAAAATTATAAATTGTCCAAATCATAATTATTATGAAGTAGAGCCAATATAAATGGTATTCCAATTAAAAACTGGTGATTCCAAAATAAGGTCCAAAATCGTCTAGGACGACTAGAAACGTCTAAAAATGAAAAAATAAAAAAAAGTTGAAAAAAAATTTTAAATTGTCGAAATCATAATTATTATGAAGTAGAGTCAATATAAATGGTATATCAATTAAAAACCGGTTGAGTTTTCACAGAGAAAATCAAGATTAATGCTCTAAATGTGGTGATTCCAAAATAAGGTCTAAAATCGTCTAGGACGACTAGAAACGCCTAAAAATGAAAAAAATAAAAAAAGTTGAAAAAAAATTTTAATTTGTCGAAATCAAGATTTATGCTCTAAATGTGGTGATTCCAAAATAAGGTCTAAAATCGTCTAGGATGACTAGAAACGCCTAAAAATGAAAAAAAATAAAAATAAGTTAAAAAAAAATTATAAATTGTCCAAATCATTATTATTTTGAAGTAGAGTCAATATAAATGGTATTCCAATTAAAAACCGGTTGAGTTTTCACAGAGAAAATCAAGATTAATGCTCTAAATGTGGTGATTCCAAAATAAGGTGTAAAATCGTCTAGGACGACTAGAAACGCCTAAAAATGAAAAAATAAAAAAAGTTGAAAAAAAATTTTAAATTGTCGAAATCATAATTATTTTGAAGTAGAGTCAATATAAATGGTATTTCAATTAAAAATCGGTTGAGTTTTCACAAAGATAATCAAGATTAATGCTCTTTATGTGGTGATTCCAAAATAAGGTCCAAAATCGTCTAGGACGACTAGAAACGCCTAAAAATGAAAAAACAAAAAAAAGGTGAAAAAAATTTTAAATTGTCGAAATCATAATTATTTTGAAGTAGAGTCAATATAAATGGTATTTCTATTAAAAACCGGTTGAGTTTGCACAGAGAAAATCTAGATTAATGCTCTTAATGTGGTGATTCCAAAATAAGGTCTAAAATCGTCTAGGACGACTAGAAACGTCTAAAAATGAAAAAATAAAAAAAGTTGAAAAAAAATTTTAAATTGTCGAAATCATAATTATTATGAAGTAGAGTCAATATAAATGGTATATCAATTAAAAACCGGTTGAGTTTTCACAGAGAAAATCAAGATTAATGCTTTAAATGTGGTGATTCCAAAATAAGGTCTAAAATCGTCTAGGACGACTAGAAACGCCTAAAAATGAAAAAAAATAAAAAAAAGTTGAAAAAAAATTTTAAATTGTCGAAATCAAGATTTATGCTCTAAATGTGGTGATTCCAAAATAAGGTCTAAAATCGTCTAGGATGACTAGAAACGCCTAAAAATGAAAAAAATAAAATAAGTTAAAAAAAAATTATAAATTGTCCAAATCATTATTATTTTGAAGTAGAGTCAATATAAATGGTATTCCAATTAAAAACCGGTTGAGTTTTCACAGAGAAAATCAAGATTAATGCTCTTAATGTGGTGATTCCAAAATAAGGTCTCAAATCGTCTAGGACGACTAGAAACGCCTAAAAATGAAAAAAATAAAAAAAGTTGAAAAAAAATTTTAAATTGTCGAAATCAAGATTTATGCTCTTAATGTGGTGATTCCAAAATAAGGTCTTAATTCGTCTAGGACGACTAGAAACGTCTAAAAAAATGAAAAAAATAAAAAAAGTTGAAAAAAAATTTTAAATTGTCGAAATCATAATTATTTTGAAGTAGAGTCAATATAAATGGTATTCCAATTAAAAACCGGTTGAGTTTTCACAGAAAAAGTCAAGATTAATGCTCTAAATGTGGTGACTCCAAAATAAGTTGTAAAATCGTTTAGGACGACTAGAAACGCCTAAAAACGAAAAAATAAATAAAGTTGAAAAAAAATTATAAATTGTCCAAATCATAATTATTTTGAAGAAGAGTCAATACAAATGGTATTTCAATTAAAAACCGGTTGAGTTTACACAGAGAAAATCAAGATTAATGCTCTAAATATGGTGATTCCAAATTAAGGTCCAAAATCGTCTAGGACGCCTAGATACGCCTAAAACTGAAAAAAATAAAAAATGTAGAAAAAAAATTTTAAATTGTCGAAATCATAATTATTTTGAAGTAAAGTCAATATAAATGGTATTCCAATTAAAAACCGGTTGAGTTTTCACAGAGATAATCAAGATTAATGCTCTTAATGTGGTGATTCCAAAATAAGGTCTAAAATCGTCTAGGACGACTAGAAACGCCTAAAAATGAAATATTAAAAAAAGTTGAAAAAAAATTTTAAATTGTCGAAATCATAATTATTTTGAAGTAGAGTCAATATAAATGGTATTTCAATTAAAAACCGGTTGAGTTTTCACAAAGAAAATCAAGATTAAAGCTCTAAATGTGGTGATTCCAAAATAATGTCTAAAATCGTCTAGGACGACTAGAAACGCCTAAAAATGAAATAATAAAAAAAGTTGAAAAAAAATTTTAAATTGTCGAAATCATAATTATTTTGAAGTAGAGTCAATATAAATGGTATTTCAATTAAAAACCGGTTGAGTTTTCACAGAGAAAATCAAGATTAATGCTCTTAATGTGGTGATTCCAAAATAAGGTCTAAAATCGTCTAGGACGACTAGAAACGCCTAAAAATGACAAAATAAAAAAAAAGCAAAAATTTTAAATTGTCGAAATCATAATTATTTTGAAGTAGAGTCAATATAAATGGTATTCCAATTAAAAACCGGTTGAGTTTTCACAGAGATAATCAAGATTAATGCTCTTAATGTGGTGATTCCAAAATAAGGTCTTAAATCGTCTAGGACGACTAGATACGCCTAAAACTGAAAAAAATAAAAAAAGTTGAAAAAAATTTATAAATTGTCCAAATCATAATTATTTTGAAGTAGAGTCAATATAAATGGTATTCCAATTAAAAACCGGTTGAGTTTTCACAGAGAAAATCAAGATTAATGCTCTAAATGTGGTGATTCCAAAATAAGGTCTAAAATCGTCTAGGACGACTAGAAACGCCTAAAAATGAAATAATAAAAAAAAAGTTGAAAAAAATTTAAATTGTCGAAATCAAGATTAATGCTCTAAATGTGGTGATTTCAAAATAAGGTCTAAAATCGTCTAGGACGACTAGAAACGCCTAAAAATGACAAAATAAAAAAAAGTTGAAAAAAAAATTATAAATTGTCGAAATCATAATTATTTTGAAGTAGAGTCAATATTAATGGTATTCCAATTAAAAACCGGTTGAGTTTTCACAGAGAAAATCAAGATTAATGCTCTAAATGTGGTGATTCCAAAATAAGGTCTAAAATCGTCTAGGACGACTAGAAACGCCTAAAAATGAAAAAATAAAAAAAAGTTGAAAAAAAATTTTAAATTGTCGAAATCAAGATTAATGCTCTAAATGTGGTGATTCCAAAATAAGGTCTAAAATCGTCTAGGACGCCTAGAAACGCCTAAAAATGAAAAAAAAAAAAAAAGGTGAAAAAAAATTTTAAATTGTCGAAATCATAATTATTTTGAAGTAGAGTCAATATAAATGGTATTTCAATTAAAAATCGGTTGAGTTTTCACAGAGAAAATCAAGATTAATGCTCTAAATGTGGTGATTCCAAAATAAGGTCTAAAATCGTCTAGGACGACTAGAAACGCCTAAAAATGAAAAAATAAAAAAAAGTTGAAAAAAATTTTAAATTGTCGAAATCATAATTATTTTGAAGTAGAGTCAATACAAATGGTATTTCAATTAAAAACCGGTTGAGTTTACACAGAGAAAATCAAGATTAATGCTCTAAATGTGGTGATTCCAAAATAAGGTCTAAAATCGTCTAGGACGACTAGATACGCCTAAAAATGAAAAAAATAAAAAAAGTAGAAAAAAAATTTTAAATTGTCGAAATCATAATTATTTTGAAGTAAAGTCAATATAAATGGTATTTCAATTAAAAATCGGTTGAGTTTTCACAGAGAAAATCAAGATTAATGCTCTTAATGTGGTGATTCCAAAATAAGGTCTAAAATCGTCTAGGACGACTAGAAACGCCTAAAAATGAAAAATTAAAAAAAGTTGAAAAAAAATTATAAATTGTCCAAATCATAATTATTTTGAAGTAGAGTCAATATAAATGGTATTCCAATTAAAAACCGGTTGAGTTTTCACAGAGAAAATCAAGATTAATGCTCTAAATGTGGTGATTCCAAAATAAGGTCTAAAATCGTCTAGGACGACTAGAAACGCCTAAAAATGAAATAATAAAAAAAGTTGAAAAAAAATTTTAAATTGTCGAAATCATAATTATTTTGAAGTAGAGTCAATATAAATGGTATTTCAATTAAAAACCGGTTGAGTTTTCACAGAGAAAATCAAGATTAATGCTCTTAATGTGGTGATTCCAAAATAAGGTCTAAAATCGTCTAGGACGACTAGAAACGCCTAAAAATGACAAAATAAAAAAATTTAACAAAAATTTTAAATTGTCGAAATCATAATTATTTTGAAGTAGAGTCAATATAAATGGTATTCCAATTAAAAACCGGTTGAGTTTTCACAGAGAAAATCAAGATTAATGCTCTAAATGTGGTGATTCCAAAATAAGGTCTAAAATCGTCTAGGACGACTAGATACGCCTAAAACTGAAAAAATAAAAAAAGTTGAAAAAAAATTTATAAATTGTCCAAATCATAATTATTTTGAAGTAGAGTCAATATAAATGGTATTCCAATTAAAAACCGGTTGAGTTTTCACAGAGAAAATCAAGATTAATGCTCTAAATGTGGTGATTCCAAAATAAGGTCTAAAATCGTCTAGGACGACTAGAAACGCCTAAAAATGAAATAATAAAAAAAGTTGAAAAAAAAATTAAATTGTCGAAATCAAGATTAATGCTCTAAATGTGGTGATTCCAAAATAAGGTCTAAAATCGTCTAGGACGACTAGAAACGCCTAAAAATGAAAAAATAAAAAAAGTTGAAAAAAAATTATAAATTGTCGAAATCATAATTATTTTGAAGTAGAGTCAATATAAATGGTATTCCAATTAAAAACCGGTTGAGTTTTCACAGAGAAAATCAAGACTAATGCTCTAAATGTGGTGATTCCAAAATAAGGTCTAAAATCGTCTAGGATGACTAGAAACGCCTAAAAATGAAAAAATAAAAAAAGTTGAAAAAAAATTTTAAATTGTCGAAATCAAGATTAATGCTCTAAATGTGGTGATTCCAAAATAAGGTCCAAAATCGTCTAGGACGCCTAGAAACGCCTAAAAATGAAAAAACAAAATAAAGGTGAAAAAAATTTTAAATTGTCGAAATCATAATTATTTTGAAGTAGAGTCAATATAAATGGTATTTCAATTAAAAATGGTTGAGTTTTCACAGAGAAAATCAAGATTAATGCTCTAAATGTGGTGATTCCAAAATAAGGTCTAAAATCGTCTAGGACGACTAGAAACGCCTAAAAATGACAAAATAAAAAAATTGAAAAAAAATTTTAAATTGTCGAAATCATAATTATTTTGAAGTAGAGTCAATATAAATGGTATTCCAATTAAAAACCGGTTGAGTTTTCACAGAGAAAATCAAGACTAATGCTCTAAATGTGGTGATTCCAAAATAAGGTCTAAAATCGTCTAGGACGACTAGATACGCCTAAAACTGAAAAAATAAAAAAAGTTGAAAAAAAATTTATAAATTGTCCAAATCATAATTATTTTGAAGTAAAGTCAATATAAATGGTATTCCAATTAAAAACCGGTTGAGTTTTCACAGAGAAAATCAAGACTAATGCTCTCAATGTAGTGATTCCAAAATAAGGTCTAAAATCGTCTAGGACGACTAGAAACGCCTAAAAATGAAAAAATAAAAAAAAGTTAAAAAAAAATTATAAATTGTCCAAATCATAATTATTTTGAAGTAGAGTCAATATAAATGGTATTCCAATTAAAAACCGGTTGAGTTTTCACAGAGAAAATCAAGATTAATGCTCTAAATGTGGTGATTTCAAAATAAGGTCTAAAATCGTCTAGGACGACTAGAAACGCCTAAAAATTGAAAAATAAAAAAAGTTGAAAAAAAATTATAAATTGTCGAAATCATAATTATTTTGAAGTAGAGTCAATATTAATGGTATTCCAATTAAAAACCGGTTGAGTTTTCACAGAGAAAATCAAGACTAATGCTCTAAATGTGGTGATTCCAAAATAAGGTCTAAAATCGTCTAGGACGACTAGAAACGCCTAAAAATGAAAAAATAAAAAAAGTTGAAAAAAAATTTTAAATTGTCGAAATCAAGATTAATGCTCTAAATGTGGTGATTCCAAAATAAGGTCTAAAATCGTCTAGGACGACTAGAAACGCCTAAAAATAAAAAAATAAAAAAAGTTGAAAAAAAATTATAAATTGTCCAAATCATAATTATTTTGAAGTAGAGTCAATATAAATGGTATTTCAATTAAAAACCGGTTGAGTTTTCACAGAGAAAATCAAGACTAATGCTCTAAATGTGGTGATTCCAAAATAAGGTCTAAAATCGTCTAGGACGACTAGAAACGCCTAAAAATGAAAAAATAAAAAAAAGTTGAAAAAAAAATTTTAAATTGTCGAAATCAAGATTAATGCTCTAAATGTGGTGATTCCAAAATAAGGTCCAAAATCGTCTAGGACGCCTAGAAACGCCTAAAAATGAAAAAACAAAATAAAGGTGAAAAAAATTTTAAATTGTCGAAATCATAATTATTTTGAAGTAGAGTCAATATAAATGGTATTTCAATTAAAAATCGGTTGAGTTTTCACAGAGAAAATCAAGATTAATGCTCTAAATGTGGTGATTCCAAAATAAGGTCTAAAATCGTCTAGGACGACTAGAAACGCCTAAAAATGACAAAATAAAAAGAGTAGAAAAGAAATTTT
>JAECXC010002480.1:0-12962 GCA_018152125.1 Drosophila dunni | reverse complement strand
GAGAAAGTCATGATTAATGCTCTAAATGTGGTGATTCCAAAATAAGGTCTAAAATCGTCTAGGACGACTAGAAACGCCTAAAAATGAAAAAAATAAAAAAGTTGAAAAAAAATTTTAAATTGTCGAAATCAAGATTTATGCTCTAAATGTGGTGATTCCAAAATAAGGTCCAAAATCGTCTAGGATGACTAGAAACGCCTAAAAATGAAAAAAATAAAATAAGTTAAAAAAAAATTATAAATTGTCCAAATCATTATTATTTTGAAGTAGAGTCAATATAAATGGTATTCCAATTAAAAACTGGTGATTCCAAAATAAGGTCCAAAATCGTCTAGGACGACTAGAAACGCCTAAAAATGAAATAATAAAAAAGTTAAAAAAAAAATTATAAATTGTCCAAATCATAATTATTATGAAGTAGAGTGAATATAAATGGTATTCCAATTAAAAACTGGTGATTCCAAAATAAGGTCCAAAATCGTCTAGGACGACTAGAAACGTCTAAAAATGAAAAAATAAAAAAAGTTGAAAAAAAAATTTTAAATTGTCGAAATCATAATTATTATGAAGTAGAGTCAATATAAATGGTATATCAATTAAAAACCGGTTGAGTTTTCACAGAGAAAATCAAGATTAATGCTCTAAATGTGGTGATTCCAAAATAAGGTCTAAAATCGTCTAGGACGACTAGAAACGCCTAAAAATGAAAAAAAAAATAAAAAAAGTTGAAAAAAAATTTTAAATTGTCGAAATCAATATTTATGCTCTTAATGTGGTGATTCCAAAATAAGGTCTAAAATCGTCTAGGATGACTAGAAACGCCTAAAAATGAAAAAATAAAATAAGTTAAACAAAAATAATAAATTGTCCAAATCATTATTATTTTGAAGTAGAGTCAATATAAATGGTATTCCAATTAAAAACCGGTTGAGTTTTCACAGAGAAAATCAAGATTAATGCTCTAAATGTGGTGATTCCAAAATAAGGTGTAAAATCGCTTAGGACGACTAGAAACGCCTAAAAATGAAAAAATAAATAAAGTTGAAAAAAAATTTTAAATTGTCGAAATCATAATTATTTTGAAGTAGAGACAATATAAATGGTATTCCAATTAAAAACCGGTTGAGTTTTCACAGAGAAAATCAAGATTAATGCTCTAAATGTGGTGATTCCAAAATAAGGTGTAAAATCGTCTAGGACGACTAGAAACGCCCAAAAATGAAAAAATTAAAAAAAGTTGAAAAAAAATTTTAAATTGTCGAAATCATAATTATTTTGAAGTAGAGTCAATATAAATGGTATTTCAATTAAAAACCGGTTGAGTTTGCACAGAGAAAATCAAGATTAATGCTCTAAATGTTGTGATTACAAAATAAGGTCTAAAATCGTCTAGGACGACTAGAAACGTCTAAAAATGAAAAAATAAAAAAAGTTGAAAAAAATTTTAAATTGTCGAAATCAAGATTTATGCTCTTAATGTGGTGATTCCAAAATAAGGTCTTAATTCGTCTAGGACGACTAGAAACGCCTAAAAATGAAAAAAAATAAAAAAAGTTGAAAAAAAATTTTAAATTGTCGAAATCATAATTATTTTGAAGTAGAGTCAATATAAATGGTATTTCAATTAAAAACCGGTTGAGTTTGCACAGAGAAAATCAAGATTAATGCTCTAAATGTGGTGATTCCAAAATAAGGTCTAAAATCGTCTAGGACGAAACGTCTAAAAATTAAAAAAAATTATAAAAAAAGTTGAAAAAAAAAACTTAAATTGTCGAAATCATAATTATTATGAAGTAGAGTCAATATAAATGGTATATCAATTAAAAACCGGTTGAGTTTTCACAGAGAAAATCAAGATTAATGCTCTTAATGTGGTGATTCCAAAATAAGGTCTAAAATCGTCTAGGACGACTAGAAACGCCTAAAAATGAAAAAAAATAAAAAAAAGTTGAAAAAAAATTTTAAATTGTCGAAATCAAGATTTATGCTCTAAATGTGGTGATTCCAAAATAAGGTCTAAAATCGTCTAGGATGACTAGAAACGCTTAAAAATGAAAAAATAAAAATAAGTTAAAAAAAATTATAAATTGTCCAAATCATTATTATTTTGAAGTAGAGTCAATATAAATGGTATTCCAATTAAAAACCGGTTGAGTTTTCACAGAGAAAATCAAAATTAATGCTCTAAATATGGTGATTCCAAAATAAGGTCTAAAATCGTCTAAGACGACTAGAAACGCCTAAAAATGAAAAAAATAAAAAAAGTTGAAAAAAATTTTAAATTGTCGAAATCAAGATTTATGCTCTTAATGTGGTGATTCCAAAATAAGGTCTTAATTCGTCAAGGACGACTAGAAACGCCTAAAAATGAAAAAAATAAAAAAAGTTGAAAAAAAATTTTAAATTGTCGAAATCATAATTATTTTGAAGTAGAGTCAATATAAATGGTATTCCAATTAAAAACCGGTTGAGTTTTCACAGAAAAAGTCAAGACTAATGCTCTAAATGTGGTGATTCCAAAATAAGGTGTACAATCGTTTAGGACGACTAGAAACGCCTAAAAACGAAAAAATAAATAAAGTTGAAAAAAAATTTTAAATTGTCGAAATCATAATTATTTTGAAGTAGAGTCAATATAAATGGTATTCCAATTAAAAACCGGTTTAGTTTACACAGAGAAAATCAAGATTAATGCTCTCAATATGGTGATTCCAAATTAAGGTCAAAAATCGTCTAGGACGCCTAGAAACGCCTAAAAATGAAAGAACAAAAAAAAAGGTGAAAAAAATTTTAAATTGTCGAAATCATAATTATTTTGAAGTAGAGTCAATATAAATGGTATTTCAATTAAAAACCGGTTGAGTTTTCACAGAGAAAATCAAGATTAATGCTCTAAATGTGGTGATTCCAAAATAAGGTCTAAAATCGTCTAGGACGACTAGAAACGCCTAAAAATGACAAAATAAAAAATGTAGAAAAAAAATTTTAAATTGTCGAAATCATAATTATTTTGAAGTAAAGTCAATATAAATGGTATTCCAATTAAAAACCGGTTGAATTTTCACAGAGATAATCAAGATTAATGCTCTTAATGTTGTGATTCCAAAATAAGGTCTAAAATCGTCTAAGACGACTAGAAACGCCTAAAAATGAAAAAAATAAAAAAAGTTGAAAAAAAATTTTAAATTGTCGAAATCAAGATTTATGCTCTAAATGTGGTGATTCCAAAATAAGGTCTAAAATCGTCTAGGATGACTAGAAACGCTTAAAAATGAAAAAATAAAATAAGTTAAAAAAAAATTATAAATTGTCCAAATCATTATTATTTTGAAGTAGAGTCAATATATATGGTATTCCAATTAAAAACCGGTTGAGTTTTCACAGAGAAAATCAAAATTAATGCTCTAAATATGGTGATTCCAAAATAAGGTCTAAAATCGTCTAAGACGACTAGAAACGCCTAAAAATGAAAAAAATAAAAAAAGTTGAAAAAAAATTTTAAATTGTCGAAATCAAGATTTATGCTCTTAATGTGGTGATTCCAAAATAAGGTCTTAATTCGTCTAGGACGACTAGAAACGCCTAAAAATGAAAAAAATAAAAAAAGTTGAAAAAAAATTTTAAATTGTCGAAATCATAATTATTTTGAAGTAGAGTCAATATAAATGGTATTCCAATTAAAAACCGGTTGAGTTTTCACAGAAAAAGTCAAGATTAATGCTCTAAATGTGGTGATTCCAAAATAAGGTGTACAATCGTTTAGGACGACTAGAAACGCCTAAAAACGAAAAATAAATAAAGTTGAAAAAAATTTTTAAATTGTCGAAATCATAATTATTTTGAAGTAGAGTCAATATAAATGGTATTCCAATTAAAAACCGGTTTAGTTTACACAGAGAAAATCAAGATTAATGCTCTCAATATGGAGATTCCAAATTAAGGTCAAAAATCGTCTAGGACGCCTAGAAACGCCTAAAAATGAAAGAACAAAAAAAAAAGGTGAAAAAAAAATTTTAAATTGTCGAAATCATAATTATTTTGAAGTAGAGTCAATATAAATGGTATTTCAATTAAAAACCGGTTGAGTTTTCACAGAGAAAATCAAGATTAATGCTCTAAATGTGGTGATTCCAAAATAAGGTCTAAAATCGTCTAGGACGACTAGAAACGCCTAAAAATGACAAAATAAAAAATGTAGAAAAAAAATTTTAAATTGTCGAAATCATAATTATTTTGAAGTAAAGTCAATATAAATGGTATTCCAATTAAAAACCGGTTGAATTTTCACAGAGATAATCAAGATTTATGCTCTTAATGTTGTGATTCCAAAATAAGGTCTAAAATCGTCTAGGACGACTAGAAACGCCTAAAAATGAAAAAAAATAAAAAAAAGTTGAAAAAAAATTTTAAATTGTCGAAATCAAGATTTATGCTCTAAATGTGGTGATTCCAAAATAAGGTCTAAAATCGTCTAGGATGACGAGAAACGCCTAAAAATGAAAAAATAAAATAAGTTAAAAAAAAATTATAAATTGTCCAAATCATTATTGTTTTGAAGTAGAGTCAATATAAATGGTATTCCAATTAAAAACCGGTTGAGTTTTCACAGAGAAAATCAAGATTAATGCTCTAAATGTGGTGATTCCAAAATAAGGTCTAAAATCGTCTAAGACGACTAGAAACGCCTAAAAATGAAAAAAATAAAAAAAGTTGTAAAAGTTTTAAATTGTCGAAATCAAGATTTATGCTCTTAATGTGGTGATTCCAAAATAAGGTCTTAATTCGTCTAGGACGACTAGAAACGCCTAAAAATGAAAAAAAATAAAAAAAGTTGAAAAAAAATTTTAAATTGTCGAAATCATAATTATTTTGAAGTAGAGTCAATATAAATGGTATTCCAATTAAAAACCGGTTGAGTTTTCACAGAAAAAGTCAAGATTAATGCTCTAAATGTGGTGATTCCAAAATAAGGTCTAAAATCGTCTAAGACGACTAGAAACGCCTAAAAATAAAAAAATTAAAAAAAAAGTTGAAAAAAAATTTTAAATTGTCGAAATCAAGATTTATGCTCTTAATGTGGTGATTCCAAAATAAGGTCTTAATTCGTCTAGGACGACTAAAATCGCCTAAAAATGAAAAAAATAAAAAAAGTTGAAAAAAAAATTTTAAATTGTCGAAATCATAATTATTTTGAAGTAGAGTCAACATAAATGGTATTCCAATTAAAAACCGGTTTAGTTTACACAGAGAAAATCAAGATTAATGCTCTTAATATGGTGATTCCAAATTAAGGTCCAAAATCGTCTAGGACGCCTAGAAACGCCTAAAAATGAAAAAACAAAAAAAAAAGGTGAAAAAAATTTTAAATTGTCGAAATCATAATTATTTTGAAGTAGAGTCAATATAAATGGTATTCCAATTAAAAACCGGTTGAGTTTTCACAGAGAAAATCAAGATTAATGCTCTAAATGTGGTGATTTCAAAATAAGGTCTAAAATCGTCTAGGACGACTAGAAACGCCTAAAAATGACAAAATAAAAAATGTGGAAAAAAAAATTTTAAATTGTCGAAATCATAATTATTTTGAAGTAGAGTCAATATAAATGGTATTTCAATTAAAAACCGGTTGAGTTTTCACAAAGAAAATCAAGATTAAAGCTCTTAATGTGGTGATTCCAAAATAAGGTCTAAAATCGTCTAGGACGACTAGAAACGCCTAAAAATGAAATAATAAAAAAAGTTGAAAAATAATTTTAAATTGTCGAAATCATAATTATTTTGAAGTAGAGTCAATATAAATGGTATTTCAATTAAAAACCGGTTGAGTTTACACAGAGAAAACCAAGATTAATGCTCTAAATATGGTGATTCCAAATTAAGGTCCAAAATCGTCTAGGACGCCTAGAAACGCCTAAAAATGAGAAAAAAAAAAAAAAGTTGAAAAAAAATTTTAAATTGTCGAAATCATAATTATTTTGAAGTAGAGTCAATATAATTGGTATTTCAATTAAAAACCGGTTGAGTTTTCACAAAGAAAATCAAGATTAAAGCTCTAAATGTGGTGATTCCAAAATAAGGTCTAAAATCGTCTTGGACGACTAGAAACGCCTAAAAATTAAATAATAAAAAAAATTTGAAAAAAATTTTAAATTGTCGAAATCAAGATCAATGCTCTAAATGTGGTGATTTCAAAATAAGGTCTAAAATCGTCTAGGACGACTAGAAACGCCTAAAAATGAAAAAATAAAAAAAGTTGAAAAAAAATTATAAATTTTCGAAATCATAATTATTTTGAAGTAGAGTCAATATAAATGGTATTCCAATTAAAAACCGGTTGAGTTTTCACAGAAAAAGTCAAGATTAATGCTCTTAATGTGGTGATTCCAAAATAAGGTCTAAAATCGTTTAGAAACGCCTTAAAACGAAAAAATAAATAAAGTTGAAAAAAAATTATAAATTGTCCAAATCATAATTATTTTGAAGTAGAGTCAATATAAATGGTATTTCAATTAAAAACCGGTTGAGTTTTCACAAAGAAAATCAAGATTAAAGCTCTTAATGTGGTGATTCCAAAATAAGGTCTAAAATCGTCTAGGACGACTAGAAACGCCTAAAAATGAAATAATAAAAAAAGTTGAAAAATAATTTTAAATTGTCGAAATCATAATTATTTTGAAGTAGAGTCAATATAAATGGTATTTCAATTAAAAACCGGTTGAGTTTACACAGAGAAAACCAAGATTAATGCTCTAAATATGGTGATTCCAAATTAAGGTCCAAAATCGTCTAGGACGCCTAGAAACGCCTAAAAATGAGAAAAAAAACAAAAAAGTTGAAAAAAAATTTTAAATTGTCGAAATCATAATTATTTTGAAGTAGAGTCAATATAAATGGTATTTCAATTAAAAACAGGTTGAGTTTTCACAAAGAAAATCAAGATTAAAGCTCTTAATGTGGTGATTCCAAAATAAGGTCTAAAATCGTCTAGGACGACTAGAAACGCCTAAAAATTACAAAATAAAAAAATTGAACAAAAATTTTAAATTGTCGAAATCATAATTATTTTGAAGTAGAGTCAATATAAATGGTATTCCAATTAAAAACCGGTTGACTTTTCACAGAGATAATCAAGATTAATGCTCTAAATGTGGTGATTCCAAAATAAGGTCTAAAATCGTCTAGGACGACTAGAAACGCCTAAAAATGAAAAAAATAAAAAAAGTTGAAAAAAAATTTTAAATTGTCGAAATCAAGATTAATGCTCTAAATGTGGTGATTCCAAAATAAGGTCTAAAATCGTCTAGGACGACTAGAAACGCCTAAAAATGAAATAATAAAAAAAGTTGAAAAAAAAATTTAAATTGTCCAAATCAAGATTAATGCTCTAAATGTGGTGATTCCAAAATAAGGTCTAAAATCGTCTAGGACGACTAGAAACGCCTAAAAATTAAAAAAAAAAAAAAGTTGAAAAAAAATTTTAAATTGTCGAAATCATAATTATTTTGAAGTAGAGTCAATACAAATGGTATTTCAATTAAAAACCGGTTGAGTTTACACAGAGAAAATCAAGATTAATGCTCTTAATATGGTGATTCCAAATTAAGGTCCAAAATCGTCTAAGACGCCTAGAAACGCCTAAAAATGAAAAAACAAAAAAAATGGTGAAAAAAATTTTAAATTGTCGAAATTATAATTATTTTGAAGTAGAGTCAATATAAATGGTATTTCAATTAAAAATGGTTGAGTTTTCACAGAGAAAATCAAGATTAATGCTCTAAATGTGGTGATTCCAAAATAAGGTCTAAAATCGTCTAGAACGACTAGAAACGCCTAAAAATGACAAAATAAAAAATGTAGAAAAAAATTTTAAATTGTCGAAATCATAATTATTTTGAAGTAAAGTCAATATAAATGGTATTCCAATTAAAAACCGGTTGAGTTTTCACAGAAATAATCAAGATTAATGCTCTTAATGTGGCGATTCCAAAATAAGGTCTAAAATCGTCTAGGACGACTAGAAACGCCTAAAAATGAAATAATAAAAAAAGTTGAAAACAAATTTTAAATTGTCGATATCATAATTATTTTGAAGTAGAGTCAATATAAATGGTATTTCAATTAAAAACAGGTTGAGTTTTCACAAAGAAAATCAAGATTAAAGCTCTTAATGTGGTGATTCCAAAATAAGGTCTAAAATCGTCTAGGACGACTAGAAACGCCTAAAAATTACAAAATAAAAAAATTGAACAAAAATTTTAAATTGTCGAAATCATAATTATTTTGAAGTAGAGTCAATATAAATGGTATTCCAATTAAAAACCGGTTGACTTTTCACAGAGATAATCAAGATTAATGCTCTAAATGTGGTGATTCCAAAATAAGGTCTAAAATCGTCTAGGACGACTAGAAACGCCTAAAAATGAAAAAAATAAAAAAAGTTGAAAAAAAATTTTAAATTGTCGAAATCAAGATTAATGCTCTAAATGTGGTGATTCCAAAATAAGGTCCAAAATCGTCTAGGACGCCTTGAAACGCATAAAAATGACATAATAAAAAAAGTTGAAAAAAAATTTTAAATTGTCGAAATCATAATTATTTTGAAGTAGAGTCAATATAAATGGTATTTCAATTAAAAACCGGTTGAGTTTTCACAGAGAAAATCAAGATTAATGCTCTAAATAAGGTGATTATAAATTAAGATCCAAAATCGTCTAGGACGACTAGAAACGCCTAAAAATGACAAAAATAAATAATTATTTTGAAGTAGAGTCAATATAAATGGTATTTCAATTAAAAACCGGTTGAGTTTTCACAGAGAAAATCAAGATTAATGCTCTTAATGTGGTGATTCCAAAATAAGGTCTAAAATCGTCTAGGACGACTAGAAACGCCTAAAAATGACAAAATAAAAAAAGTTGAAAAAAATTATAAATTGTCCAAATCATAATTACTTTGAAGTAGAGTCAATATAAATGGTATTCCAATTAAAAACCGGTTGAGTTTTCACAGAGAAAATCAAGATTAATGCTCTTAATGTGGTGATTCCAAAATAAGGTCTAAAATCGTCTAGGACGACTAGAAACGCCTAAAAATGAAAAAATAAAAAAAGTTGAAAAAAAATATAAATTGTTCAAATCATAATTATTTTGAAGTAGAGTCAATATAAATGGTATTCCAATTAAAAACCGGTTGAGTTTTCACAGAGAAAATCAAGATTAATGCTCTAAATGTGGTGATTCCAAAATAAGGTCCAAAAGTAGAATAGTCAATATGATGTAGAGTCAATATAAATGGTATTCCAATTAAAAACCGGTTGAGTTTTCACAGAGAAAATCAAGATTAATGCTCTTAATGTGGTGATTCCAAAATAAGGTCTAAAATCGTCTAGGACGACTAGAAACGCCTAAAAATTAAAAAATAAAAAAAGTTGAAAAAAAATTATAAATTGTTCAAATCATAATTATTTTGAAGTAGAGTCAATATAAATGGTATTCCAATTAAAAACCGGTTGAGTTTTCACAGAGAAAATCAAGATTAATGCTCTAAATGTGGTGATTCCAAAATAAGGTCCAAAATCGTCTAGGACGCCTAGAAACGCCTAAAAATGACAAAATAAAAAAAAGTTGAAAAAAAATTTTAAATTGTCGAAATCATAATTATTTTGAAGTAGAGTCAATATAAATGGTATTCCAATTAAAAACCGGTTGAGTTTTAACAGAGAAAATCAAGATTAATGCTTTTAATGTGGTGATTCCAAAATAAGGTCCAAAATCGTCTAGGACGACTAGAAACGCCTAAAAATGAAAAAAAATAAAAAAAAAGTTGAAAAAAATTAGAAATTGTCCAAATCATAATTATTTTAAAGTAGAGTCAAGATTAATGCTCTAAATGTGGTGATTCCAAAATAAGGTGTCAAATCGTTTAGGACGCCTAGAAACGCCTAAAAATGACAAAATAAAAAAAGTTGAAAAAAAATTTTAAATTGTCCAAATCATAATTATTTTGAAGTAGAGTCAATATAAATGGTATTCCAATTAAAAACCGGTTGAGTTTTCACAGAGAAAATCAAGATTAATGCTCTTAATGTGGTGATTCCAAAATAAGGTCTAAAATCGTCTAGGACGCCTAGAAACGCCTAAAAATGAAAAAACAAAAAAAAGGTGAAAAAAATTTTAAATTGTCCAAATCATAATTATTTTGAAGTAGAGTCAATATAAATGGTATTCCAATTAAAAACCGGTTGAGTTTTCACAGAGAAAATCAAGATTAATGCTCTAAATGTAGTGATTCCAAAATAAGGTCCAAAATCGTCTAGGACGACTAGAAACGCATAAAAATGAAAAAATAAAAAAAGTTGAAAAAAAATTTTAAATTGTCCAAATCATAATTATTTTGAAGTAGAGTCAATATAAATGGTATTTCAATTAAAAACCGGTTGAGTTTTCACAGAGAAAATCAAGATTAATGCTCTAAATAAGGTGATTATAAATTAATGTCCAAAATCGTCTAGGACGACTAGAAACGCCTAAAAATGACAAAATAAAAAAAGTAGAAAAAAATTTTAAATTGTCGAAATCATAATTATTTTGAAGTAAAGTCAATATAAATGGTATTCCAATTAAAAACCGGTTGAGTTTTCACAGAGATAATCAAGATTAATGCTCTTAATGTGGTGATTCCAAAATAAGGTCTAAAATCGTCTAGGACTACTAGAAACGCCAAAAAATGAAAAAATAAAAAAAATTGAAAAAAAATTATAAATTGTCCAAATCATAATTATTTTGAAGTAGAGTCAATATAAATGGTATTTCAATTAAAAACCGGTTGAGTTTTCACAGAGAAAATCAAGATTAATGCTCTAAATATGGTGATTCCAAATTAAGGTCCAAAATCGTCTAGGACGCCTAGAAACGCCTAAAAATGAAAAAACAAAAAAAAGTTGAAAAAAATTTTAAATTGTCGAAATCATAATTATTTTGAAGTAGAGTCAATATAAATGGTATTTCAAGAGAAAATCAAGATTAATGCTCTAAATGTGGTGATTCCAAAATAAGGTCCAAATTCGTCTAGGACGCCTAGAAACGCCTAAAAATTATAAAATAAAAAAAGTTGAAAAAAAATTATAAATTGTCCAAATCATAATTATTTTGAAGTAGAGTCAATATAAATGGTATTCCAATTAAAAACCGGTTGAGTTTTCACAGAGAAAATCAAGATTAATGCTCTAAATGTGGTGATTCCAAAATAAGGTCTAAAATCGTCTAGGACGACTAGAAACGCCTAAAAATGAAAAAATAAAAAAAGTTGAAAAAAAATTATAAATTGTCCAAATCATAATTATTTTGAAGTAGAGTCAAGATTAATGCTCTAAATATGGTGATTCCAAAATAAGGTCCAAATTCGTCTAGGACGCCTAGAAACGCCTAAAAATTATAAAATAAAAAAAGTTGAAAAAAAATTATAAATTGTCCAAATCATAATTATCTTGAAGTAGAGACAATATAAATATTATTCCAATTAAAAACCGGTTGAGTTTTCACAGAGAAAATCAAGACTAATGCTCTAAATGTGGTGATTCCAAAATAATGTTTAAATCGTCTAGAACGACTAGAAACGCCTAAAAATTAAAAAATAAAAAAATTAAAAAAAAAAATTATAAATTTTCCAAATCATAATTATTTTGAAGTAGAGTCAATATAAATGGTATTCCAATTAAAAACCGGTTGAGTTTTCACAGAGAAAATCAAGTTTAATGCTCCTTATGTGGTGATTCCAAATAAGGTCCAAAATCGTCTATGACGACTAGATACGCCTACAAATAAAAAACAAAAAAAGGTGAAAAAAATTTTAAATTGTCGAAATCATAATTATTTTGAAGTAGAGTCAATATAAATGGTATTCCAATTAAAAACCGGTTGAGTTTTCACAGAGAAAATCAAGATTAATGCTCTTAATGTGGTGATTCCAAAATAAGGGCTTAAATCGTCTAGGACGACTAGAAACGCCTAAAAATGAACAAATAAAAAAAGTTGAAAAAAATTTTAAATTGTCGAAATCATAAATATTTTGAAAAAACAAAAAAAATGTGAAAAAAATTTTAAATTGTCGAAATCAAGATTAATGCTCTAAATGTGGTGATTCCAAAATGACGTCTAAAATCGTCTAGGACGACTAGAAACGCCTAAAAATGAAAAAATTAAAAGTTGAAAAAATATTTAAAATTGTCGAAATCATAATTATTATGAAGTAGAGTCAATATAAATGGTATTTCAATTAAAAACCAGTTGAGTTTTCACAGAGAAAATCAAGATTAATGCTCTAAATGTGGTGATTCCAAAATGACGTCTAAAATCGTCTAGGACGACTAGAAACGCCTAAAAATGAAAAAAATAAAAAAAGTTGAAAAAAAATTTTAAATTGTCGAAATCAAGATTAATGCTCTAAATGTGGTGATTTCAAAATAAGGTCTAAAATCGTCTAAGACGCCAAGAAACGCCTAAAAATGAAAAAAATAAAAAAAGTTGAAAAAAATTATAAATTGTCGAAATCATAATTATTTTGAAGTAGAGTCAATATAAATGGTATTCCAATTAAAAACCGGTTGAGTTTTCACAGAGAAAATAAAGATTAATGCTCTAAATAAGGTGATTATAAATTAAGGTCCAAAATCGTCTTAGACGACTAGAAACGCCTAAAAATGACAAAATAAAAAAAGTATTAAAAAAATTTTAAATTGTAGAAATCAAGATTAATGCTCTAAATGTGGTGATTTCAAAATAAGGTCTAAAATCGTCTAAGACGCCAAGAAACGCCTACAAATAAAAAACAAAAAAAAAGGTGAAAAAAATTTTTAAATTGTCGAAATCATAATTATTATGAAGTAGAGTCAATATAAATGGTATTCCAATTAAAAACCGGTTGAGTTTTCACAGAGATAATCAAGATTAATTCTCTTAATGTGG
>JAECXC010002477.1:0-12171 GCA_018152125.1 Drosophila dunni | reverse complement strand
TATAAAACCTTAACTTTAGTAAGTGTAACGTAATGTCTTTCAGTAGGCACCTCCCATTTCAAAACATTTACATTCTGAATGGCAACTCTCTTAAAAGAATCCTATTCTTTATCGAGTTGTAGGTAGTTCTACTTCGACCCCCTTAATTAGAACTTCTCTTCTTTGTCACCTGTCTAGATCTTAATTATCTTAGCTTAATAATTTAAGATGAATTGTATGTCGTTTTTAGGTTTTTTATATTTTATGTTCTAACTAATAAATTCGATTCGCGTTTATCGCTAGCCGTACGTTATGCGGTGTACCACTCGGTCGGTTAGGCGGGAGGTGGCTGCATTATTTGCAGGGTTCCGCGCACTAACAAGCACGTAGCTTGGTGTTGCTGGGCCACTTGAATGTACTCTCCCGTTAGTACTTCAACGTCCATATATATATATATATATATAAATTAAAATTTAAAAAAGTAAAAAAAATGTTAGCCTGACCTGTAATCGAACCTGCGGTATTAAACGCATTCTAGATTGACCAAAACTCTACCATATGCACCATGACTCAAAATTTGCATACTTCCGATTATCTGCATTTACATATAACAATGTTTTGTAATAGAAAAAAAAAAGAAATGCCTATCTGTGGAGGGATTCGAACCGCAGACCTCATGTATCTCTCGCGCATGTCTATCACCTGGACCACACCACATTTTACAATTAGGGTGGCTTAAGTACATCAACAAGATCTTTCTTCAAGCTCGTGTACAAAAATTACAATTTTTAACTTTTTTGGCCAATTTGTTTCATATGTTGTTGTTATCCGATTTGGACCAAATTTGGTGATGAATTTGTTTTAAATTATATACACATTCTGTGTTCATTCACGCAGTTCATCTTTTATCTAGCCTTAGCTTTAATGTTATCTTGCCTGTTCTGTTCTCTTAAGCGGGGTTAATTAAGCCGGCTTAATTAGAGCTTTCGCTCAGCGTGTAAAAGCTTAAACTGTTCTCACTTAGTCGAGCATAAAACCCAACTTTTAAGCTGCGCCTATGTGAAGACTCAAACCAAGTTTAAAGATGTTCTCAAAATTCGACTGCACACTACAAAGAAAGCAAATGGGCATCAAGCCACACCAATATATGTGGCTTATTGGAAAAAGGACAAAGTTAAAGCTGCGTTCTGAGATGTTAATCTACAGGTCCATCATTAAACCCGTCTGGACACAAGGTATCTCGCTTTGGGGAACAGCCCGCCAATCCAACTTACTCGCAGAATAAGGCCCTAAGAATCATCGCCAACGCCCACCCATTCCACACCAACACCGAAATCCACAACGAACTAGCGGTCACATAGGTCCATCAGGAATTTGCAAGACTCACAAAGAACTGCATGGACCGCCTGGACAGACACGTCAATCCCCTGGCCATCAATCTGCTAGACAACAGCACCACAACCCGCAGACTAAGACGTTATCGTCCACTAGACCTGTCCCACAGCATGGACTGTGCTCCGTCATCATAATCACCCAAAGCCAACCCCACACCCCTAACAATTAAACCACTATGCCTATACATGCCATCTAAATGTTTATTATAATTTGTTAATGTTTTTACCATTATAATATGCTGAGTGTCCCTCAGGACAGATTGCAAATAAATAAATCTGCTATACAAAAAAAAAAAAAAAACAGTAAGAAATGCTATAGTCGATCGAGCCGACTGTAAAAGACCCTGTACTCCCATAGTGGTTCGGATTTGTATTTAATTTGAACTAAAATTTAAAAAAAAATTTAAAAATTTCAGTTTTATATGTAGATTTTGAATTGAAATTTAAACAAGACAAAACGGTTATCTTCGGCCCGCCGAAGATTAAATACCCCTGCAGTTATGAATATTGCGTTAATTTGGTTTCAATCATCAATTATTTCTATGGTAGCTATATGATATAGAAGTCCGATTCGAGTGAAATTTGGTCAACAGATGGGACACGATAAGAAATTGATTCTCTGTGAATTTCGTTGAAATCGGACTATAGACACCAACAATTTTCATACTAAGCATTTCAACCGATTGTTCCTATGGGAGCTATATGATATAGTAGTCCGATTTGGATGAAATTTGGTCAACAAATGGGACACGTTTAGAAATTGATTCCCCGTGAATTTCGTTGAAATCGGACTATAGACACCGACAATTTTCATACTAAGCATTTCAACCGATTCTTCCTATGGGAGCTATATGATATAGTAGTCCGATTTGGATGAAATTTGGTCAACAGTCGAAGAACGATTAATAAATGCATATAGCGTAAATTTTGTTGAAATCGGTCAATAGACACCGAAAATGTTGATAAATTTCATTTAATTTCATGCATTTCGACCGATTGTTCCTATGGGAGCTATATGATATAGTGGTCCGATCTGTCAGATTTTTACAAATGATCTGTGTGCAGAGAAAAAAAATCTGCACCAAGTTTCATTAAGATAGCTTTAAAACTGAGAGACTAGTTCGCATAGAAACAGACGGACAGACAGACGGACATGGCTATATCGACTCGGCTGTTGATGCTGATCAAGAATATATATACATTATGTGGTCGGAAATGCCTCCTTCAATGGGTTACAAACTTCGTGACAAAAACAATATACCCTCTGCAAGGGTATAAAAAAATTAAATTAACAATTCGCATTGATAGCATTCGAACCTACGATTGTCTCTAGGAACCTGGATACCAGAATTGGTGCTCCTAAGTGATATACTTACTGAGATATTTGCCAAAAACATTTTTTTTTTGCTCTTTGCGGTAAGGGGCTTTTCAACGATTTGAAATAAACTTTATCTACTCGCGAAGATAACGGACTTTCGTTCCAAATTTGGTGTCTCTAGCTTTTGTCGTTAAAAAGATCCAGGTGTTCAAACGGACAGACAGACGGACAGACAGACCGACAGACAGACAGACATACAGACAGACAGACATTCCTTATACAGTTCAAAGGCATAGACTAGGCCGAAATGGTGCCCTCGACAGTGCCTAACGTTGAAATACCGCAAATGGTAATACGATTCTATGAGGAGCGCCTCTCCTGGTACTCGGACAACGAAGATTAAAATCAAAACGAAAAATAAAACCATCTAAGAAGCAATGTTCATTTGCAAGGATTTTCTGTGTTTTTTGACATAATAACGACCGAGCTTTGGGAGTCATAAATCTTTTTTAGGGATATGTATAATTTTAAGCCGATCGCGAGCAAATTTTCTCGTGGCGCTGGCGACAAGATTCTTGGCCGTTGAGCGTAGATTTTACTCAGTTTTTTTTTCGGACTTTATGATTTTGCATACATTATATTAATAATACACTATAATACTTCATTATTATTGCAGGGTGTGGTGTCGCGCGAGATATGTCATAAGAGAAAAAAATTAATTATATAAATTCTATATGATTGTAGAGCAATATCTTGCCGGCATGGTTTTTAGACCCCGTACTCTAAACAAGAAAGAAAAGTACAGTCGAGCACGCCCAACCGTATAATACTCTCTGCATTTTTTTCCCGGTTAAATTATTAAAATCGGTATCAAGATATTACAATGTATTGTACTTGCATTAAAACACGTTGAAACAAAAACAATCTAAGCAAAATCAAACATCTGTTTGTATGCGAATACACATACGTTTGACATTATATGTGTTTATACATGTACGTATGCATTTGTGTATTCGGCCAGCGACTGCCGGCCGCGCTGTCGCCACACAAGCAGCGAAAACGTTTCTGTCTCGCTTGCACTCATTAGTGATATTGCGTTCAATTATCAATTTTGTAACGCTTATAGTTTTCTTGTTTATAGTCCGATTTCAATGCGACTTTTTAGGATAGTTTTATATAGTTAGTCTCCATTCGAATTATACAATTACAATGCTGCACTATATGAACAAATGCCTGTAGGCGGGAGGAGTTTTTTTATGTATTGTGGGAAAAAGGGGCGTGGCAGTCCAAAATTTTAAATGCCAATGCATTTGCGCTGCCGCTAGGAACCTCCACACTAAAATTGGTGATCCTAGGTGCCATGGTTACTGAGATATTCGCCGAAAACACCGATTTTTTCCGAGGTGTGTCTAGTTTTTTGCTCATTGTGGGCGAATGGGGCGTGGCATCGAAAAAAAAAAAGATTCTTGTATTGACTGACTAAATATGCGATCGATTGACACCAAGCTCGAACTTGTAGCTCTTACCATCTCTGAAATCTGTTTGTTCATACGGACAGACGGACAGACAGACGGACAGACGGACATGGCTATATCGACTCGGCTTGTGATGCTGATCAATAATATATATACTTTATGGGGTCTGCCACGCCTCCTTCTGCCTGTTACATACTTTTGCACAAACCCAATATACTCTTGCAGAGAGTATAAAAAGAGTAGAGGGGTCTATTAGGTTTGTCAGAAGCGAAATGTGCGTAACAGGCAGAAGGAGGCGTGGCCGACCCCATAAAAGTATATATATTCTTGATCAGCATCAACAGCCGAGTCGATATGGCAATGTCCGTCTGTTCTGTCTGTCCGTCCGTCCGTAGAACACCTGGATCTTTTAAACTACAAAAGCAAGAGTTACCAAATTTATAATGAAAGTCGGGGCGGTAAGGGGCGTGGCAAAAATTTGAAATAAACTTAACCTGCCTGACTTAATAACGGACTTTCATTATAAATTTGGTGGCTCTAGCTTTTGTAGTTTAAAAGATCCAGATGTTCATACGGTCAGACGGACAGACAGACAGACGGCCAGACGGACATCTATATCGACTCGGCTATGGGCGCTGACCAATAATATATATACTTTATGGGGTCTGCCACGCCTACTTCAGACTGTTACGCACATTTCGCTTCTGACAAACCTAATAGACCCCTCTACTCTTTTTTAGAGTACAAGGTCTCTCAAAAAAAAAAAAAAAAAAAAGAAAAAACGGTTATCTTCGGCTCGCCGAAGATTAAATACCCTTGCAGTCATGAATATTGCTTTAATTTGGTTTTTTTAACCAATTATTTCTATGCTAGTTATATGATATAGTAGTCCGATTTGAAATTTGGTCAACAGATGGGGGACAATGAGAAATACATTCTGTATGAATTTCGTTGAAATCGGTCAATAGACACCGAAAATGTTCATACTAAGCATTTGAACCGATTGTTCCTATGGGAGCTATATGATATAGTGGTCCGATTTGGATGAAATTTGGTCAACAGATGGGGGACAATGAGAAATACATTCTGTGTGAATTTCGTTGAAATCGGTCAATAGACACCGAAAATGTTCATACTAAGCATTTTCAACCGATTGTTCCTATGGAAGCTATATGATATAGTGGTCCGATTTGGATGAAATTTGGTCAACAGTCGGAGAACGATTATAAATGCATATAGCGTGAATTTGGTTGAAATCGGTCAATAGACACAGAAGGAGGCGTGGCCGACCCCATAAAGTATATATATTCTTGATCAGCATCAACAGCCGAGTCGATATGGCAATGTCCGTCTGTTCGTCTGTCTGTCCGTCCGTCCGTATGAACACCTGGATCTTTTAAACTACAAAAGCAAGAGTTACCAAATTTATAATGAAAGTCGGGGCGGTAAGGGGCGTGGCAAAAATTTGAAATAAACTTAACCTGCCTGACTTAATAACGGACTTTCATTATAAATTTGGTGGCTCTAGCTTTTGTAGTTTAAAAGATCCAGATGTTCATACGGTCAGACGGACAGACAGACAGACGGCCAGACGGACATCTATATCGACTCGGCTATGGGCGCTGACCAATAATATATATACTTTATGGGGTCTGCCACGCCTACTTCAGACTGTTACGCACATTTCGCTTCTGACAAACCTAATAGACCCCTCTACTCTTTTTTAGAGTACAAGGTCTCTCAAAAAAAAAAAAAAACAAGAAAAAACGGTTATCTTCGGCTCGCCGAAGATTAAATACCCTTGCAGTCATGAATATTGCTTTAATTTGGTTTTTTTAACCAATTATTTCTATGCTAGTTATATGATATAGTAGTCCGATTTGAAATTTGGTCAACAGATGGGGGACAATGAGAAATACATTCTGTATGAATTTCGTTGAAATCGGTCAATAGACACCGAAAATGTTCATACTAAGCATTTGAACCGATTGTTCCTATGGGAGCTATATGATATAGTGGTCCGATTTGGATGAAATTTGGTCAACAGATGGGGGACAATGAGAAATACATTCTGTGTGAATTTCGTTGAAATCGGTCAATAGACACCGAAAATGTTCATACTAAGCATTTTCAACCGATTGTTCCTATGGAAGCTATATGATATAGTGGTCCGATTTGGATGAAATTTGGTCAACAGTCGGAGAACGATTATAAATGCATATAGCGTGAATTTGGTTGAAATCGGTCAATAGATACCGAAAATGTTCATACATTTCATTTCATTTCATGCATTTCGACCGATTGTTCCTATAGGAGCTATATGATATAGTAGTCCGATCTGTCCGATTTTTACAAATGATCTGCGTGCAGAGAGAATACACATCTGTACCAAGTTTCATTATGATAGCTTTAAAACTGAGAGACTAGTTCGCATAGAAACAGACGGACAGACGGACAGACGGACAATGGCTATATCGACTCGGCTGTTGATGCTGATCAAGAATATATATACTTTATATGGTCGGAAAAGCCTCCTTCAATGCGTTACAAACTTCGTGACAAAAACAATATACCCTCTGCAAGGGTATAAAAACCTAAGACAACAGTAAATAAATGAACAACCGTCCGCGAGCACGTCCGTTTAGCTTGGCTGTCACAATTTGACTGATATTATGTTTAAACAAGTAAGAAAGGCTACAGTCGATCGAGCCGACTGTAAAAGACACCGTACTCCCATAATAATGCGCATTTGTATTTAATTTGAATTAAAATTTTATAACGAAATTTAAAAATTAAAATTTATATGTATATTCTGAATTGATATTTAAAAAAACATATCAAACTATATTCCAAGCGGCGTTAAAATCCTTCCATTAACAAAAAAGTTAGAACGTTAGAAAGTTTATGTAATTTAGCTGCAAATTCGCCGCCTGTGTGACGTCAGCGCTGCTTGCAGACGCTGCGACGCTGCCGTGCCGACCAGTGCTAGGCACGCATACATACATATGTGCATACACATTATTTCAAACGAGTGTGTACTTGTATGTATAACATGTAAATGCGTATAACCGGAACATGCTTGAAAGTGGCGCGTGGTGCGAATGCTAGAGTTGCGGCCCGATGTGAAATCGTTGCCTGAGGGTCGTAGGTTCGAATACTGGCTGAAAAATCGTAAACTACTTTAAATAAAGAACAATTTGCAAGTTCTTAAACAATACAATTTATTGTTGGACAGGCAATCGCGGAAAGGCTTGGCAGCGTGTGTGTGGTTACAGCGAGACGAATATTACAACTGCCCTGCCGCTCGCGACATCTGCATTGCCGAATACAAATCAAACTTACATGCTAGCTTAAGTATAACAGTTTTAGTGCGTACACTACTGGACAATTCATTAATATCGGGTATTTAAGCTTATCCTAACAATTCATTTTTATACTCTCTGCAAGAGTATATTGGGTTTGTGCAAAAGTATGTAACAGACAGAAGAAGGCGTGGCAGACCCCATAAAGTAAATATATTCTTGACCGGGAAAACAATGCAGAGAGTATTATACGGTTGGGCGTGCCCGACTGTACTTTTCATTCTTGTTTCTCCTTATTTTAACTATGCTCATGATCCAACACCGGCCACCTTGAAGGGATCGCCTTCAATCCCTTGGTAGCCCAAGCGTGAGTGCTTCTCAGGTGTCCAATGAAGTCAGCGTCCTTGGGTAGAGGTGATCCTAGGTGCCATGGTTACTGAGATATTCGCCGAAAACACCGATTTTTTCCGAGGTGTGTCTAGTTTTTTGCTCATTGTGGGCGAATGGGGCGTGGCATCGAAAAAAAAAGATTCTTGTATTGACTGACTAAATATGCGATCGATTGACACCAAGCTCGAACTTGTAGCTCTTACCATCTCTGAAATCTGTTTGTTCATACGGACAGACGGACAGACAGACGGACAGACGGACATGGCTATATCGACTCGGCTTGTGATGCTGATCAATAATATATATACTTTATGGGGTCTGCCACGCCTCCTTCTGCCTGTTACATACTTTTTGCACAAACCCAATATACTCTTGCAGAGAGTATAAAAAAAAGAGTAGAGGGGTCTATTAGGTTTGTCAGAAGCGAAATGTGCGTAACAGGCAGAAGGAGGCGTGCGACCCCATAAAAGCGTATAATATTCTTGATCAGCATCAACAGCCGAGTCGATATGGCAATGTCCGTCTGTTCGTCTGTCTGTCCGTCCGTCCGTATGAACACCTGGATCTTTTAAACTACAAAAGCAAGAGTTACCAAATTTATAATGAAAGTCGGGGCGGTAAGGGGCGTGGCAAAAATTTGAAATAAACTTAACCTGCCTGACTTAATAACGGACTTTCATTATAAATTTGGTGGCTCTAGCTTTTGTAGTTTAAAAGATCCAGATGTTCATACGGTCAGACGGACAGACAGACAGACGGCCAGACGGACATCTATATCGACTCGGCTATGGGCGCTGACCAATAATATATATACTTTATGGGGTCTGCCACGCCTACTTCAGACTGTTACGCACATTTCGCTTCTGACAAACCTAATAGACCCCTCTACTCTTTTTTAGAGTACAAGGTCTCTCAAAAAAAAAAAAAAAAAACAAGAAAAAACGGTTATCTTCGGCTCGCCGAAGATTAAACACCCTTGCAGTCATGAATATTGCTTTAATTTGGTTTTTTTAACCAATTATTTCTATGCTAGTTATATGATATAGTAGTCCGATTTGAAATTTGGTCAACAGATGGGGGACAATGAGAAATACATTCTGTATGAATTTCGTTGAAATCGGTCAATAGACACCGAAAATGTTCATACTAAGCATTTGAACCGATTGTTCCTATGGGAGCTATATGATATAGTGGTCCGATTTGGATGAAATTTGGTCAACAGATGGGGGACAATGAGAAATACATTCTGTGTGAATTTCGTTGAAATCGGTCAATAGACACCGAAAATGTTCATACTAAGCATTTTCAACCGATTGTTCCTATGGAAGCTATATGATATAGTAGTCCTATTTGGATGAAATTTGGTCAACAGTCGGAGAACGATTATAAATGCATATAGCGTGAATTTGGTTGAAATCGGTCAATAGACACAGAAGGAGGCGTGGCCGACCCCATAAAGTATATATATTCTTGATCAGCATCAACAGCCGAGTCGATCTGGCAATGTCCGTCTGTTCGTCTGTCTGTCCGTCCGTCCGTATGAACACCTGGATCTTTTAAACTACAAAAGCAAGAGTTACCAAATTTATAATGAAAGTCGGGGCGGTAAGGGGCGTGGCAAAAATTTGAAATAAACTTAACCTGCCTGACTTAATAACGGACTTTCATTATAAATTTGGTGGCTCTAGCTTTTGTAGTTTAAAAGATCCAGATGTTCATACGGTCAGACGGACAGACAGACAGACGGCCAGACGGACATCTATATCGACTCGGCTATGGGCGCTGACCAATAATATATATACTTTATGGGGTCTGCCACGCCTACTTCAGACTGTTACGCACATTTCGCTTCTGACAAACCTAATAGACCCCTCTACTCTTTTTTAGAGTACAAGGTCTCTCAAAAAAAAAAAAAAAACAAGAAAAAACGGTTATCTTCGGCTCGTCGAAGATTAAATACCCTTGCAGTCATGAATATTGCTTTAATTTGGTTTTTTTAACCAATTATTTCTATGCTAGTTATATGATATAGTAGTCCGATTTGAAATTTGGTCAACAGATGGGGGACAATGAGAAATACATTCTGTATGAATTTCGTTGAAATCGGTCAATAGACACCGAAAATGTTCATACTAAGCATTTGAACCGATTGTTCCTATGGGAGCTATATGATATAGTGGTCCGATTTGGATGAAATTTGGTCAACAGATGGGGGACAATGAGAAATACATTCTGTGTGAATTTCGTTGAAATCGGTCAATAGACACCGAAAATGTTCATACTAAGCATTTTCAACCGATTGTTCCTATGGAAGCTATATGATATAGTGGTCCGATTTGGATGAAATTTGGTCAACAGTCGGAGAACGATTATAAATGCATATAGCGTGAATTTGGTTGAAATCGGTCAATAGACACCGAAAATGTTCATACATTTCATTTCATTTCATGCATTTCGACCGATTGTTCCTATGGGAGCTATATGATATAGTAGTCCGATCTGTCCGATTTTTACAAATGATCTGCGTGCAGAGAGAATACACATCTGTACCAAGTTTCATTATGATAGCTTTAAAACTGAGAGACTAGTTCGCATAGAAACAGACGGACAGACGGACAGACGGACATGGCTATATCGACTCGGCTGTTGATGCTGATCAAGAATATATATACTTTATATGGTCGGAAAAGCCTCCTTCAATGCGTTACAAACTTCGTGACAAAAACAATATACCCTCTGCAAGGGTATAAAAACCTAAGACAACAGTAAATAAATGAACAACCGTCCGCGAGCACGTCCGTTTAGCTTGGCTGTCACAATTTGACTGATATTATGTTTAAACAAGTAAGAAAGGCTACAGTCGATCGAGCCGACTGTAAAAGACACCGTACTCCCATAATAATGCGCATTTGTATTTAATTTGAATTAAAATTTTATAACGAAATTTAAAAATTAAAATTTATATGTATATTCTGAATTGATATTTAAAAAACATATCAAACTATATTCCAAGCGGCGTTAAAATCCATCCATTAACAAAAAAGTTAGAACGTTAGAAAGTTTATGTAATTTAGCTGCAAATTCGCCGCCTGTGTGACGTCAGCGCTGCTTGCAGACGCTGCGACGCTGCCGTGCCGACCAGTGCTAGGCACGCATACATACATATGTGCATACACATTATTTCAAACGAGTTTTTTTATTTTAATTTGTATAAAATAATTTGTTGAAACGCCCGTGGGGGGAAATGTTAGAGTTGCGCCGGAGGGGAAACGTTTGCCTGAGGGTCGTAGGTTCGAATACTGGCTGAAAAATCGTAAACTACTTTAAATAAAGAACAATTTGCAAGTTCTTAAACAATACAATTTATTGTTGGACAGGCAATCGCGGAAAGGCTTGGCAGCGTGTGTGTGGTTACAGCGAGACGAATATTACAACTGCCCTGCCGCTCGCGACATCTGCATTGCCGAATACAAATCAAACTTACATGCTAGCTTAAGTATAACAGTTTTAGTGCGTACACTACTGGACAATTCATTAATATCGGGTATTTAAGCTTATCCTAACAATTCATTTTTATACTCTCTGCAAGAGTATATTGGGTTTGTGCAAAAGTATGTAACAGACAGAAGAAGGCGTGGCAGACCCCATAAAGTAAATATATTCTTGATCAGCATCACAAGCCGAGTCGATATAGCCATGTCCGTCTGTCCGTCTGTCTGTCTGTCTGTCTGTCTGTCTGTCTGTCTGTCTGTCCGTCCGTATGAACAAACAGATTTCAGAGATGGTAAGAGCTACAAGTTCGAGCTTGGTGTCAATCGATCACATGTTTAGTCAGTCAATACAAGAATCTTTTTTTTTCGATGCCACGCTCCATTCGCCCACAATGAGCAAAAAACTGGACACACCTCGGAAAAAATTTTGGTTTTCGGCGAATATCTCAGTAACCATGGCGCCTAGGATCACCAATTATGGTATGGAGGTTCCTAGCGAGAGTGTAAATGCATTGGTATTTAAAATTTTGGACTGCACAATACATAAAAAATAATTCTTAACTTTTTACGCATTTGTTCATATAGTACAGCATTGTAATTGTATAATTCGAGTGGAGGCTAACTATATCAAACTATTCCTGAAAGGTGCATTAAAATCGGACTATAAACAAGAAAACTAGATGCGTTATAATATTGATAATTGAAACCAATATCACTAGTGAGTGCAAGCGAGACAGAAACGTTTTCGCTGCTTGTTTGGCGGCAGCGCTGCCCGCAGTCGCTGGCCGCGCCGAATACACACAACATTCATGTATGAACACA
>JAECXC010002472.1:0-11982 GCA_018152125.1 Drosophila dunni | reverse complement strand
AAAAATCGTCTAGAACGACTAGAAACGCCCTAAAAATGGAAAAACAAGAAAAGATTGAAAAAAAAATTGTGTAAGAACGACTAGAAACGCCTAAAAATGAAAAAACAAAAAAGTTGAAAAAAATTTTTAAATTGTCGAAATCATAATTATTATTTTGAAGTAGAGTAAATATAAATGGTATAATCCAATTAAAAATCGGTTGAGTTTTCACAGAGAAAATCAAGATCAAAGCTTGAAATGTGGTGATTCCAAAATAAGGTCAAAAAACGTCTAGAACTACTAGAAACGCCTAAAAATGGAAAAACATAAAAAGTTGAAAAAAATTTTAAATTGTCGAAATCATAATTATTTTGAAGTAGAGTAAATATAAATGGTATTCCAATTAAAAATCGGTTGAGTTTTCACAGAGAAAATCAAGATCAAAGCTTGAAATGTTGTGATTCCAAAATTAGGTTTAAAATCGTGTAGGATGACTAGAAACGCATAAAAATGGATAAACAAAAAAGGAAACAAAAATTTTAAATTGTCGAAATCATAATTATAAATCAAGATCAAAGGTTGAAATGTGGTGATCCCAAAATAAGGTCCAAAATCGTCTAGAACGACTAGAAAGGAAACGAAAAAAGGAAAAAAAATTTTAAATTGTCGAAATCATAATTATTTTGAAGTAGAGTCAATATAAATGGTATTCCAATTAAAAATCGGTTGAGGTTTCACAGAGAAAATCAAGATCAAAGCTTGAAATGTGGTGATTCCAAAATAAGGTCCAAAATAGTCTAGAATGACTAGAAACGCATAAAAATGGAAAAACAAAAAAAGGAAAAAAAAATTTTATATTGTCGAATTCATAATTATAAATCAAGATCAAAGCTTGAAATGTGGTGATCCCAAAATAAGGTCCAAAATCGTCTAGAACGACTAGAAAGGAAACGAAAAAAGGAAAACAAATTTTTAAATTGTCGAAATCATAATTATTTTGAAGTAGAGTCAATATAAATGGTATTCCAATTAAAAATCGGTTGAGTTTTCACAGAGAAAATCAAGATCAAAACTAAAAATGTGGTGATTCCAAAATAAGGTGTGGTGATTCCAAAATAAAAAAAAGTTAAAAAAGAAAAAGTGATTCCAAAATAAGGTACAAAATAGTCTAGAATAGAAACGCCTAAAACTGAAAAAAAAAAAAAAAAGGTGAAAAAAATTTTAAATTGTCGAAATCATAATTATTTTGAAGTAGAGTAAATATAAATGGTATTCCAATTAAAAATCGGTTGAGTTTTCACAGAGAAAATCAAGATCAAAGCTTGAAATGTGGTGATTCCAAAATAAGGTCATAAAATCGTGTAGGACGACTAGAAACGCCTAAAAATGGAAAAACAAAAAAAAGGAAAAAATTTTTAAATTGTCGAAATCATAATTATTATAAGTAGAGTCAATATAAATGGTATTCCAATTAAAAACGGTTAGTTTTCACAGAAAAATCAAGATCAAAACTAAAAATGACGTAGAAACAAAAATGAAAAAAATAAAAAAACGTCAGACCAGGTGAAAAAATTTTAAATTGTCGAAATCATAATTATTTTGAAGTAGAGTCAATATAAATGGTACTCCAAAATAGGTTGAGTTTTCACAGAGAAAATCGAGATCAAAACTTTAAATGTGGTGATTCCAAAATAAGGTCCAAAATCGTCTAGGACGACTAGAAACGCCTAAAAATGAAAAAACAAAAAAAAGGTGAAAAAAATTTTAAATTGTCGAAATCATAATTATTTTGAAGTAGAGTCAATATAAATGGTATTCCAATTAAAAACCGGTTGAGTTTTCACAGAGAAAATCAAGATTAAAGCTCTAAATGTGGTGATTCCAAAATAAGGTCTAAAATCGTCTAGGACGACTAGAAACGCCTAAAAATGAAAAAAATAAAAAAAGTGAAAAAAAAATTTTAAATTGTCGAAATCAAGATTATAATAAGCTGTTAATGTGGTGATTCCAAAATAAGGTCTAAAATCGTCTAGGACGACTAGAAACGCCTAAAAATGAAAAAATAAAAAAAGTTGAAAAAAATTTTAAATTGTCGAAATCATAATTATTTTGAAGTAGAGTCAATATAAATGGTATTCCAATTAAAAACCGGTTGAGTTTTCACAGAAAAAGTCAAGATCAAAGCTCTAAATGTGGTGATTCCAAAATAAGGTGTAAAATCGTTTAGGACGACTAGAAACGCCTAAAAACGAAAAAATAAAAAAGTTGAAAAAAAAATTTTAAATTGTCCAAATCATAATTATTTTGAAGAACAGTCAATATAAATGGTATTTCAATTAAAAATCGGTTGAGTTTTTACAGAGAAAATCAAGATTAAAGCTTTTAATGTGGTGATTCCAAAATAAGGTCCAAAATCGTCTAGGACGACTAGAAATGCCAAAAAATGAAAAATAAAAAAAGTTGAAAAAAAATTATAAATTGTCGAAATCATAATTATTTTGAAGTAGAGTCAATATAAATGGTATTCCAATTAAAAATCGGTTGAGTTTTCACAGAAAAAATCAAGATTAATGCTCTAAATATGGTGATTCCAAATTAAGGTCTAAAATCGTCTAGGACGCCTAGAAACGCCTAAAAATGAAAAACAAACAAAAGGTGAAAAAAATTTTAAATTGTCGAAATCATAATTGTTTTGAAGTAGAGTCAATATAAATGGTATTTCAATTAAAAATCGGTTGAGTTTTCACAAAGATAATCAAGATTAATACTCTTTAAATGTGGTGATTCCAAAATAAGGTCCAAAATCGTCTAGGACGACTAGAAACGCCTAAAAATGAAAAAACAAAAAAAAAAGGTGAAAAAAATTTTAAATTGTCGAAATCATAATTATTTTGAAGTAGAGTCAATATAAATGGTATTTCAATTAAAAACCGGTTGAGTTTGCACAAAGAAAATCAAGATTAATGCTCTAAATGTGGTGATTCCAAAATAAGGTATAAAATCGTCTAGGACGACTAGAAACGTCCAAAAATGAAAAAATAAAAAAAGTTGAAAAAAAATTTTAAATTGTCGAAATCATAATTATTATGAAGTAGAGTCAATATAAATGGTATATCAATTAAAAACCGGTTGAGTTTTCACAGAGAAAATCAAGATTAATGCTCTAAATGTGGTGATTCCAAAATAAGGTCTAAAATCGTCTAGGACGACTAGAAACGCCTAAAAATGAAAAAAAATAAAAAAGTTGAAAAAAAATTTTAAATTGTCGAAATCAAGATTTATGCTCTAAATGTGGTGATTCCAAAATAAGGTCTAAAATCGTCTAGGACGACTAGAAACGCCTAAAAATGAAAAAAAAAAAAAGTTGAAAAAAAATTTTAAATTGTCGAAATCATAATTATTATGAAGTAGAGTGAATATAAATGGTATTCCAATTAAAAACATGGTGATTCCAAAATAAGGTCCAAAATCGTCTAGGACGACTAGAAACGTCTAAAAATGAAAAAAAAAAAAAAGTTGAAAAAAAATTTTAAATTGTCGAAATCATAATTATTTTGAAGTAGAGTCAATATAAATGGTATTCCAATTAAAAACCGGTTGAGTTTTCACAGAAAAAGTCAAGATTAATGCTCTAAATGTGGTGATTCCAAAATAAGGTCTAAAATCGTCTAGGACGACTAGAAACGCCTAAAAATGAAAAAAAATAAAAAAGTTGAAAAAAAATTTTAAATTGTCGAAATCAAGAATTATGCTCTAAATGTGGTGATTCCAAAATAAGGTCTAAAATCGTCTAGGATGACTAGAAACGCCTAAAAATGAAAAAATAAAATAAGTTAAAAAAAAATTATAAATTGTCCAAATCATTATTATTTTGAAGTAGAGTCAATATAAATGGTATTTCAATTAAAAATGGTTGAGTTTTCACAGAGAAAATCAAGATTAATGCTCTAAATGTGGTGATTCCAAAATAAGATCTAAAATCGTCTAGGACGACTAGAAACGTCTAAAAATGAAAAAATAAAAAAAATTGAAAAAAAATTTTAAATTGTCGAAATCATAATTATTATGAAGTAGAGTCAATATAAATGGTATATCAATTAAAAACCGGTTGAGTTTTCACAGAGAAAATCAAGATTAATGCTCTAAATGTGGTGATTCCAAAATGAGGTGTAAAATCGTTTAGGACGACTAGAAACGCCTAAAAATGAAAAAAATAAAAAAAGTTGAAAAAAAATTTTAAATTGTCGAAATCAAGATTTATGCTCTAAATGTGGTGATTCCAAAACAAGCTCTAAAATCGTCTAGGATGACTAGAAACGCCTAAAAATGAACAAATAAAATAAGTTAAAAAAAAATTATAAATTGTCCAAATCATTATTATTTTGAAGTAGAGTCAATATAAATGGTATTCCAATTAAAAACCGGTTGAGTTTGCACAGAGAAAATCAAGATTAATGCTCTAAATGTGGTGATTCCAAAATAAGGTCTAAAATCGTCTAGGATGACTAGAAACGTCTAAAAATGAAAAAATAAAAAAAGTTGAAAAAAAATTTTAAATTGTCGAAATCATAATTATTATGAAGTAGAGTCAATATAAATGGTATATCAATTAAAAACCGGTTGAGTTTTCACAGAGAAAATCAAGATTAATGCTCTAAATGTGGTGATTCCAAAATGAGGTGTAAAATCGTTTAGGACGACTAGAAACGCCTAAAAACGAAAAAATAAATAAAGTTGAAAAAAAATTATAAATTGTCCAAATCATAATTATTTTGAAGTAGAGTCAATATAAATGGTATATCAATTAAAAACCGGTTGAGTTTTCACAGGGAAAATCAAGATTAATGCTCTTAATGTGGTGATTCCAAAATAAGGTCTAAAATCGTCTAGGACGACTAGAAACGCCTAAAAATGAAAAAATAAAAAAAGTTGAAAAAAAAATTATAAATTGTCCAAATCATAATTATTATGAAGTAAAGTGAATATAAATGGTATTCCAATTAAAAACTGGTGATTCCAAAATAAGGTCCAAAATCGTCTAGGACGACTAGAAACGTCTAAAAATGAAAAAAATAAAAAAAGTTGAAAAAAAATTTTAAATTGTCGAAATCAAGATTTATGCTCTAAATGTGGTGATTCCAAAACAAGCTCTAAAATCGTCTAGGATGACTAGAAACGCCTAAAAATGAACAAATAAAATAAGTTAAAAAAAAATTATAAATTGTCCAAATCATTATTATTTTGAAGTAGAGTCAATATAAATGGTATTCCAATTAAAAACCGGTTGAGTTTGCACAGAGAAAATCAAGATTAATGCTCTAAATGTGGTGATTCCAAAATAAGGTCTAAAATCGTCTAGGATGACTAGAAACGTCTAAAAATGAAAAAATAAAAAAAGTTGAAAAAAAATTTTAAATTGTCGAAATCATAATTATTATGAAGTAGAGTCAATATAAATGGTATATCAATTAAAAACCGGTTGAGTTTTCACAGAGAAAATCAAGATTAATGCTCTAAATGTGGTGATTCCAAAATTAGGTGTAAAATCGTTTAGGACGACTAGAAACGCCTAAAAACGAAAAAATAAATAAAGTTGAAAAAAAATTATAAATTGTCCAAATCATAATTATTTTGAAGTAGAGTCAATATAAATGGTATATCAATTAAAAACCGGTTGAGTTTTCACAGAAAAAGTCAAGATTAATGCTCTAAATGTGGTGATTCCAAAATAAGGTCTAAAATCGTCTAGGACGACTAGAAACGCCTAAAAATGAAAAAAATAAAAAAAGTTGAAAAAAAATTTTAAATTGTCGAAATCAAGAATTATGCTCTAAATGTGGTGATTCCAAAATAAGGTCTAAAATCGTCTAGGATGACTAGAAACGCCTAAAAATGAAAAAAAAATAAAATAAGTTAAAAAAAAATTATAAATTGTCCAAATCATTATTATTTTGAAGTAGAGTCAATATAAATGGTATTTCAATTAAAAATGGTTGAGTTTTCACAGAGAAAATCAAGATTAATGCTCTAAATGTGGTGATTCCAAAATAAGGTCTAAAATCGTCTAGGACGACTAGAAACGCCTAAAAATTAAAAAAATAAAAAAAGTTGAAAAAAAATTTTAAATTGTCGAAATCAAGATTTATGCTCTAAATGTGGTGATTCCAAAATAAGGTCTAAAATCGTCTAGGATGACTAGAAACGCCTAAAAATGAAAAAATAAAATAAGTTAAAAAAAAAATTATAAATTGACCAAATCATTATTATTTTGAAGTAGAGTCAATATAAATGGTATTCCAATTAAAAACCGGTTGAGTTTTCACAGAGAAAATCAAGATTAATGCTCTGAATGTGGTGATTCCAAAATAAGGTGTAAAATCGTCTAGGACGACTAGAAACGCCTAAAAATTAAAAAATAAAAAAAGTTGAAAGAAAATTTTAAATTGTCGAAATCATAATTATTTTGAAGTAGAGTCAATATAAATGGTATTCCAATTAAAAATCGGTTGAGTTTTCACAAAGATAATCAAGATTAATGCTCTTTATGTTGTGATTCCAAAATAAGGTCCAAAATCGTCTGGACGACTAGAAACGCCTAAAAATAAAAAAACAAAAAAAGGTGAAAAAAATTTTAAATTGTCGAAATCATAATTATTTTGAAGTAGAGTCAATATAAATGGTATTTCAATTAAAAACCGGTTGAGTTTTCACAGAGAAAATCAAGATTAATGCTCTAAATGTGGTGATTCCAAAATAAGGTCTAAAATCGTCTAGGACGACTAGAAACGCCTAAAAACGAAAAAATAAAAAAAGTTAAAAAAAATTATAAATTGTCCAAATCATAATTATTATGAAGTAGAGTGAATATAAATGGTATTTCAATTAAAAACTGGTGATTCCAAAATAAGGTCCAAAATCGTCTAGGACGACTAGAAACGTCTAAAAATGAAAAAAATAAAAAAAGTTGAAAAAAAATTTTAAATTGTCGAAATCATAATTATTATGAAGTAGATTCAATGTAAATGGTATATCAATTAAAAACCGGTTGAGTTTTCACAGAGAAAATCAAGATTAATGCTCTAAATGTGGTGATTCCAAAATAAGGTCTAAAATCGTCTAGGACGACTAGAAACGCCTAAAAATGAAAAAAATAAAAAAAGTTGAAAAAAAATTTTAAATTGTCGAAATCAAGATTTATGCTCTAAATGTGGTGATTCCAAAATAAGGTCTAAAATCGTCTAGGATGACTAGAAACGCCTAAAAATGAAAAAATAAAATAAGTTAAAAAAAAATTATAAATTGTGCAAATCATAATTATTTTGAAGTAGAGTCAGTATAAATGGTATTTCAATCAAAGATGGTTGAGTTTTCACAGAGAAAATCAAGATTAATGCTCTAAATGTGGTGATTCCAAAATAAGGTCTAAAATCGTCTAGGATGACTAGAAACGCCTAAAAATGAAAAAAATAAAAAAAGTTGAAAAAAAATTTTAAATTGTCGAAATCATAATTATTTTGAAGTAGAGTCAATATAAATGGTATTCCAATTAAAAACCGGTTGAGTTTTCACAGAAAAAGTCAAGATTAATGCTCTTAATGTGGTGATTCCAAAATAAGGTGTAAAATGGTTTAGGACGACTAGAAACGCCTAAAAACGAAAAAATAAATAAAGTTGAAAAAAAATTATAAATTGTCCAAATCATAATTATTTTGAAGTAGAGTCAAAATAAATGGTATATCAATTAAAAACCGGTTGAGTTTTCACAGGGAAAATCAAGATTAATGCTCTTAATGTGGTGATTCCAAAATAAGGTCTAAAATCGTCTAGGACGACTAGAAACGCCTAAAAATGAAATAATAAAAAAAGTTAAAAAAAAATTATAAATTGTCCAAATCAAATTTATTATTATGTAGAGTGAATATAAATGGTATTCCAATTAAAAACTGGTGATTCCAAAATAAGGTCCAAAATCGTCTAGGACGACTAGAAACGCCTAAAAATGAAAAAATAAAAAAAGTTGAAAAAAAATTTTAAATTGTCGAAATCATAATTATTATGAAGTAGAGTCAATATAAATGGTATTCCAATTAAAAACCGGTTGAGTTTTCACAGAGAAAATCAAGATTAATGCTCTAAATGTGGTGATTCCAAAATAAGGTCTAAAATCGTCTAGGACGACTAGAAACGCCTAAAAATGAAAAAAATAAAAAAAGTTGAACAAAAAATTTTAAATTGTCGAAATCAAGATGTATGCTCTAAATGTGGTGATTCCAAAATAAGGTCTAAAATCGTCTAGGATGACTAGAAACGCCTAAAAATGAAAAAAAATAAAAAAGTTGAAAAAAAATTTTAAATTGTCGAAATCATAATTATTTTGAAGTAGAGTCAATATAAATGGTATTCCAATTAAAAACCGGTTGAGTTTTCACAGAAAAAGTCAAGATTAATGCTCTTAATGTGGTGATTCCAAAATAAGGTGTAAAATGGTTTAGGACGACTAGAAACGCCTAAAAACGAAAAAATAAAAATAAAGTTGAAAAAAAATTATAAATTGTCCAAATCATAATTATTTTGAAGTAGAGTCAATATAAATGGTATATCAATTAAAAACCGGTTGAGTTTTCACAGGGAAAATCAAGATTAATGCTCTTAATGTGGTGATTCCAAAATAAGGTCTAAAATCGTCTAGGACGACTAGAAACGCCTAAAAATGAAATAATAAAAAAAGTTAAAAAAAAATTATAAATTGTCCAAATCAAATTTATTATTATGTAGAGTGAATATAAATGGTATTCCAATTAAAAACTGGTGATTCCAAAATAAGGTCCAAAATCGTCTAGGACGACTAGAAACGCCTAAAAATGAAAAAATAAAAAAAGTTGAAAAAAAATTTTTAAATTGTCGAAATCATAATTATTATGAAGTAGAGTCAATATAAATGGTATTCCAATTAAAAACCGGTTGAGTTTTCACAGAGAAAATCAAGATTAATGCTCTAAATGTGGTGATTCCAAAATAAGGTCTAAAATCGTCTAGGACGACTAGAAACGCCTAAAAATGAAAAAAATAAAAAAAGTTGAACAAAAATTTTAAATTGTCGAAATCAAGATGTATGCTCTAAATGTGGTGATTCCAAAATAAGGTCTAAAATCGTCTAGGATGACTAGAAACGCCTAAAAATGAAAAAAAATAAAAAAGTTGAAAAAAAAATTTTAAATTGTCGAAATCATAATTATTTTGAAGTAGAGTCAATATAAATGGTATTCCAATTAAAAACCGGTTGAGTTTTCACAGAAAAAGTCAAGATTAATGCTCTAAATGTGGTGATTCCAAAATAAGGTCTAAAATCGTTTAGGACGACTAGAAACGCCTAAAAACGAAAAAAATAAATAAAGTTGAAAAAAAATTATATATTGTCCAAATCATAATTATTTTGAAGTAGAGTCAATATAAATGGTATTTCAATTAAAAACCGAATGAGTTTTCACAGGGAAAATCAAGATTAATGCTCTTAATGTGGTGATTCCAAAATAAGGTCTAAAATCGTCTAGGACGACTAGAAACGCCTAAAAATGAAGAAATAAAAAAAAAGTTAAAAAAAAATTATAAATTGTCCAAATCATAATTATTATGAAGTAGAGTGAATATAAATGGTATTCCAATTAAAAACTGGTGATTCCAAAATAAGGTCCAAAATCGTCTAGGACGACTAGAAACGCCTAAAAATGAAAAAATAAAAAAAGTTGAAAAAAATTTATAAATTGTCCGAAATCATAATTATTTTGAAGTAGAGTCAATGTAAATGGTATACCAATTAAAAACCGGTTGAGTTTTTACAGAGAAAATCAAGATTAATGCTCTAAATGTGGTGATTCCAAAATAAGGTCTAAAATCGTCTAGGACGACTAGAAACGCCTAAAAATTAAAAAAAAAAAAAAAAAAAAGGTGAAAAAAATTTTAAATTGTCGAAATCAAGATTTATGCTCTTAATGTGGTGATTCCAAAATAAGGTCTAAATTCGTCTAGGACGACTAGAAACGCCTAAAAATGAAAAAAAAAAAAAAGTTGAAAAAAATTTTAAATTGTCGAAATCATAATTATTTTGAAGTAGAGTCAATATAAATGGTATTCCAATTAAAAACCGGTTGAGTTTTCACAGAAAAAGTCAAGATTAATGCTCTAAATGTGGTGATTCCAAAATAAGGTGTAAAATCGTTTAGGACGACTAGAAACGCCTAAAAACGAAAAAAATAAATAAAGTTGAAAAAAAATTATAAATTGTCCAAATCATAATTATTTTGAAGTAGAGTCAAAATAAATGGTATATCAATTAAAAACCGGTTGAGTTTTCACAGGGAAAATCAAGATTAATGCTCTTAATGTGGTGATTCCAAAATAAGGTCTAAAATCGTCTAGGACGACTAGAAACGCCTAAAAATGAAATAATAAAAAAAGTTAAAAAAATTATAAATTGTCCAAATCAAATTTATTATTATGTAGAGTGAATATAAATGGTATTCCAATTAAAAACTGGTGATTCCAAAATAAGGTCCAAAATCGTCTAGGACGACTAGAAACGCCTAAAAATGAAAAAATAAAAAAAGTTGAAAAAAAATTTTAAATTGTCGAAATCATAATTATTATGAAGTAGAGTCAATATAAATGGTATTCCAATTAAAAACCGGTTGAGTTTTCACAGAGAAAATCAAGATTAATGCTCTAAATGTGGTGATTCCAAAATAAGGTCTAAAATCGTCTAGGACGACTAGAAACGCCTAAAAATGAAAAAAATAAAAAAGTTGAACAAAAATTTTAAATTGTCGAAATCAAGATGTTATGCTCTAAATGTGGTGATTCCAAAATAAGGTCTAAAATCGTCTAGGATGACTAGAAACGCCTAAAAATGAAAAAAATAAAAAAAGTTGAAAAAAAATTTTAAATTGTCGAAATCATAATTATTTTGAAGTAGAGTCAATATAAATGGTATTCCAATTAAAAACCGGTTGAGTTTTCACAGAAAAAGTCAAGATTAATGCTCTTAATGTGGTGATTCCAAAATAAGGTGTAAAATGGTTTAGGACGACTAGAAACGCCTAAAAACGAAAAAATAAATAAAGTTGAAAAAAAATTATATATTGTCCAAATCATAATTATTTTGAAGTAGAGTCAATATAAATGGTATTTCAATTAAAAACCGAATGAGTTTTCACAGGGAAAATCAAGATTAATGCTCTTAATGTGGTGATTCCAAAATAAGGTCTAAAATCGACTAGGACGACTAGAAACGCCTAAAAATGAAGTAATAAAAAAAGTTAAAAAAAAATTATAAATTGTCCAAATCATAATTATTATGAAGTAGAGTGAATATAAATGGTATTTCAATTAAAAACTGGTGATTCCAAAATAAGGTCCAAAATCGTCTAGGACGACTAGAAACGTCTAAAAATGAAAAAATAAAAAAAGTTGAAAAAAAATTTTAAATTGCCGAAATCATAATTATTATGAAGTAGATTCAATGTAAATGGTATATCAATTAAAAACCGGTTGAGTTTTCACAGAGAAAATCAAGATTAATGCTCTAAATGTGGTGATTCCAAAATAAGGTCTAAAATCGTCTAGGACGACTAGAAACGCCTAAAAATTAAAAAAAATAAAAAAAAGTTGAAAAAAAATTTTTAAATTGTCGAAATCAAGATTTATACTCTAAATGTGGTGATTCCAAAATAAGGTCTAAAATCGTCTAGGATGACTAGAAACGCCTAAAAATGAAAAAAATAAAATAAGTTAAAAAAAATTATAAATTGTCCAAATCATTATTATTTTGAAGTAGAGTCAGTATAAATGGTATTTCAATCAAAGATGGTTGAGTTTTCACAGAGAAAATCAAGATTAATGCTCTAAATGTGGTGATTCCAAAATAAGGTCTAAAATCGTCTAGGACGACTAGAAACGCCTAAAAATGACAAAATAAAAAATGTAGAAAAACAATTTTAAATTGTCGGA
>JAECXC010002471.1:0-12681 GCA_018152125.1 Drosophila dunni | reverse complement strand
CGGTATTCCAATTAAAAACCGGTTGAGTTTTCACAGAGATAATCAAGATTAATGCTCTTAATGTGGTGATTCCAAAAAAAAATAAGTGAAAAAAAATTTTAAATTGTCGAAATCATAATTATTTTTAAGTAGAGTCAATATAAATGGTATTCCAATTAAAAACCGGTTGAGATTTCATTTAGAGAAAATCAAAATTAATGCTCTAAATGTGGTGATTCCAAAATAAAATAAGTGAAAAAAATTTTAAATTGTCGAAATCATAATTATTTTGAAGTAGAGTCAATATAAATGGTATTTCAATTAAAAACCGGTTGAGTTTTCATAGAGAAAATCAAAATTAATGCTCTAAATGTGGTGATTCCAAAATAAAATAAGTGAAAAAAATTTTAAATTGTCCAAATCATAATTATTTTGAAGAAGACTCAATATAAATGGTATTCCAATTAAAAACCGGTTGAGTTTTCACAGAGAAAATCAAGATTAATGCTCTAAATATGGTGATTCCAAACTAAGGTCCAAAATCGTCTAGGACGCCTGGAAACGCCTAAAAATGAAAAAACAAAAAAAAAGTTAAAAAAAATTTTAAATTGTCGAAATCATAATTATTTTGAAGTAGAGTCAATATAAATGGTATTTCAATTAAAAACCGGTTGAGTTTTCATAGAGAAAATCAAAATTAATGCTCTAAATGTGGTGATTCCAAAATAAAATAAGTGAAAAAAATTTTAAATTGTCGAAATCATAATTATTATTAAGTAGACTCAATATAAATGGTATTCCAATTAAAAACCGGTTGAGTTTTCACAGAGAAAATCAAGATTAATGCTCTTAATATGGTGATTCCAAACTAAGGTCTAAAATCGTCTAGGACGCCTAGAAACGCCTAAAAATGAAAAAACAAAAAAAAGGTGAAAAAAATTTTAAATTATCCAAATCATAATTATTTTGAAGAATACTCAATATAAATGGTATTCCAATTAAAAACCGGTTGAGTTTTCACAGAGAAAATCAAGATTAATGCTCTAAATATGGTGATTCCAAACTAAGGTCCAAAATCGTCTAGGACGCCTAGAAACGCCTAAAAATGACAATATAAAAAAAGTAGAAAATAAATTTTAAATTGTCAGCATCATAATTATTTTGAAGTAGAGTCAATATAAATGGTATTCCAATTAAAAACCGGTTGAGTTTTCACAGAGATAATCAAGATTAATGCTCTTAATGTGGTGATTCCAAAAATAAAATAAGTGAAAAAAAATTTTAAATTGTCGAAATCATAATTATTTTTAAGTAGAGTCAATATAAATGGTATTCCAATTAAAAACCGGTTGAGATTTCATAGAGAAAATCAAAATTAATGCTCTAAATGTGGTGATTCCAAAATAAAATAAGTGAAAAAAATTTTAAATTCTCGAAATCATAATTATTTTGAAGTAGAGTTAATATAAATGGTATTTCAATTAAAAACCGGTTGAGTTTTCATAGAGAAAATCAAAATTAATGCTCTAAATGTGGTGATTCCAAAATAAAATAAGTGAAAAAAATTTTAAATTGTCCAAATCATAATTATTTTGAAGAAGACTCAATATAAATGGTATTCCAATTAAAAACCGGTTGAGTTTTCACAGAGAAAATCAAGATTAATGCTCTAAATATGGTGATTCCAAACTAAGGTCCAAAATCGTCTAGGACGCCTGGAAACGCCTAAAAATGAAAAAAAAAAAAAAAAAAGTTAAGAAAAATTTTAAATTGTCGAAATCATAATTATTTTGAAGTAGAGTCAATATAAATGGTATTCCAATAAAAAACCGGCTGAGTTTTAACAGAGAAAATCAAGATTAATGCTCTAAATGTGGTGATTCCAAAATAAGGTCTAAAATCGTCTAGGACGACTAGAAACGCCTAAAAATGAAAAAAAAAAAAAAAGTTGAAAAAAAAATTTTAAATTGTCGAAATCAAGATTTATGCTCTTAATGTGGTGATTCCAAAATAAGGTCTAAATTCGTCTAGGACGACTAGAAACGCCTAAAAATGAAATAATAAAAAAAAGTTAAAAAAAATTATAAATTGTCCAAATCATAATTATTTTGAAGTAGAGTCAATATAAATGGTATTCCAATTAAAAACCGGTTGAGTTTTCACAGAGAAAATCAAGATTAATGCTCTTTATGTGGTGATTCCAAAATAAGGTCCAAAATCGTCTAGGACGACTAGAAACGCCTAAAAATGAAAAAACAAAAAAATGTGAAAAAAATTTTAAATTTTCGAAATCATAATTATTTTGAAGTAAAGTCAATATAAATGGTATTCCAATTAAAAACCGGTTGAGTTTGCACAGAGAAAATCAAGTTTAATGCTCTTAATGTGGTGATTCCAAAATAAGGTCTAAAATCGTCTAGGACGACTAGAAACGTCTAAAAATGAAATAATAAAAAAAGTTAAAAAAAAATTATATATTGTCGAAATCATAATTATTATGAAGTAGAGTCAATATAAATGGTAGTTCAATTAAAAATGGTTGAGTTTTCACAGAGAAAATCAAGATTAATGCTCTAAATGTGGTGATTCCAAAATAAGGTCTAAAATCGTCTAGGACGACTAGAAACGCCTAGAAAAAATAATAAAAAAAAAGTTAAAAAAAATTATAAATTGTCCAAATCATAATTATTTTGAAGTAGAATCAATATAAATGGTATTCCAATTAAAAACCGGTTGAGTTTACACAGAGAAAATCAAGATTAATGCTCTTTATGTGGTGATTCCAAAATAAGGTCCAAAATCGTCTAGGACGACTAGAAACGCTTAAAAATTAAAAAAAATAAAAAATTGAACAAAAATTATAAATTGTCGAAATCAGAATTATTTTGAAGTAGAGTCAATATAAATGGTATTTCAATTAAAAATCGGTTGAGTTTTCACATAGATAATCAATATTAATGCTCTTTATGTGGTGATTCCAAAATAAGGTCCAAAATCGTCTAGGACGACTAGAAACGCCTAAAAATGAAAAAACAAAAAAAATGTGAAAAAAAATTTTAAATTGTCGAAATCATAATTATTTTGAAGTAGAGTCAATATAAATGGTATTTCAATTAAAAATCGGTTGAGTTTTCACAGAGAAAATCAAGATTAATGCTCTAAATGTGGTGATTCCAAAATAAGGTCCAAAATCGTCTAGGACGACTAGAAACGCCTAAAAATGAAAAAATAAAAAAAGTTGAAAAAAAATTTTAAGTTGTCGAAATCAAGATTAATGCTCTAAATGTGGTGATTCCAAAATAAGGTACAAAATCGTCTAGGACGACTAGAAACGCCCAAAAATGAAATAATAAAAAAAGTTAAAAAAAAATTATAAATTGTCCAAATCATAATTATTTTGAAGTAGAGTCAATATAACTGGTATTCCAATTAAAAACCGGTTGAGTTTACACAGAGAAAATCAAGATTAATGCTCTAAATGTGGTGATTCCAAAATTAGGTCTAAAATCGTCTAGGACGACTAGAAACGCCTAAAAATGAAAAAATAAAAAAAGTTGAAAAAAAATTTTAAATTGTCGAAATCATAATTATTTTGAAGTAGAGTCAATATAAATGGTATTTCAATTAAAAATCGGTTGAGTTTTCACAAAGATAATCAATATTAATGCTCTTTATGTGGTGATTCCAAAATAAGGTCCAAAATCGTCTAGGACGACTAGAAACGCCTAAAAATGAAAAAACAAAAAAAATGTGAAAAAAATTTTAAATTGTCGAAATCATAATTATTTTGAAGTAGAGTCAATATAAATGGTATTTCAATTAAAAATCGGTTGAGTTTTCACAGAGAAAATCAAGATTAATGCTCTTAATGTGGTGATTCCAAAATAAGGTCGAAAATCGTCTAGGACGACTAGAAACGCCTAAAAATGAAAAAATAAAAAAAAGTTGAAAAAAAATTTTAAATTGTCCAAATCATAATTATTATGAAGTAGAGTCAATATAAATGGTATTTCAATTAATAACCGGTTGAGTTTTCACAGAGAAAATCAAGATTAATGCTCTAAATGTGGTGATTCAAAAATAGGGTCTAAAATCGTCTAGGACGACTAGAAACGTCTTAAAATGAAATAATAAAAAAAGTTGAAAAAAAATTTTAAATTGTCGAAATCATAATTATTATGAAGTAGAGTCAATATAAATGGTATTTCAATTAAATTTTAAATTGTCGAAATCATAATTATTTTGAAGTAGAGTCAATATAAATGGTATTCCAATTAAAAACCGGTTGAGTTTTCACAGAGATAATCAAGATTAATGCTCTTAGTGTGGTGATTCCAAAATAAGGTCTAAAATCGTCTAGGACGACTAGAAACGCCTAAAAATGAAAATATTAAAAAAGTTGAAAAAAAATTTTAAATTGTCGAAATCATAATTATTTTGAAGTAGAGTCAATATAAATGGTATTCCAATTAAAAACCGGTTGAGTTTGCACAGAGAAAATTAAGTTTAATGCTCTTAATGTGGTGATTCCAAAATAAGGTCTAAAATCGTCTAGGACGACAAGAAACGCCTAAAAATGAAATAATAAAAAAAGTTTTAAAAAAATTATAAATTGTCCAAATCATAATTATTATGAAGTAGAGTGAATATAAATGGTATTCCAATTAAAAACAAAAATAATTTATGGTGATTCCAAAATAAGGTCCAAAATCGTCTAGGACGACTAGAAACGTCTAAAAATGACAAAATAAAAAAAAGTTGAAAAAAAAAAATTTTAAATTGTCGAAATCATAATTATTTTGAAGTAGAGTTAATATAAATGGTATTTCAATTAAAAATCGGTTGAGTTTTCACAGAGAAAATCAAGATTAATACTCTAAATGTGGTGATTCCAAAAAAGGTCTAAAATCGTCTAGGACGACTAGAAACGCCTAAAAATGAAAAAAAAAAAAAAAGTGTGAAAAAAAATTTTAAATTGTCGAAATCATAACTATTATGAAGTAGAGTGAATATAAATGGTATTCCAATTAAATACTGGTGATTCCAAAATAAGGTCTAAAATCGTCTAGGACGACTAGAAACGCCTAAAAATGAAAAAAATAAAATAAGTTAAAAAAAATTATAAATTGTCCAAATCATAATTATTTTGAAGTAGAGTCAATATAAATGGTATTCCAATTAAAAACCGGTTGAGTTTTCACAGAGAAAATCAAGATTAATGCTCTAAATGTGGTGATTCCAAAATAAGGTCTAAAATCGTCTAGGACGACTAGAAACGCCTAAAAATGAAAAAAATAAAAAAAGTTGAAAAAAATTTTAAATTGTCAAAAAAAGAAATCAAGATTTATGCTCTTAATGTGGTGATTCCAAAATAAGGTCTAAATTCGTCTAGGACGACTAGAAACGCCTAAAAATGAAAAAAATAAAAAAAGTTGAAAAAAAATTTTAAATTGTCGAAATCATAATTATTTTGAAGTAGAGTCAATATAAATGGTATTTCAATTAAAAATCGGTTGAGTTTTCACAAAGATAATCAAGATTAATGCTCTTTATGTGGTGATTCCAAAATAAGGTCCAAAATCGTCTAGGACGACTAGAAACGCCTAAAAATGAAAAAACAAAAAAAATGTGAAAAAAATTTTAAATTGTCGAAATCATAATTATTTTGAAGTAGAGTCAATATAAATGGTATTTCAATTAAAAATCGGTTGAGTTTTCACAGAGAAAATCAAGATTAATGCTCTTAATGTGGTGATTCCAAAATAAGGTCGAAAATCGTCTAGGACGACTAGAAACGCCTAAAAATGAAAAAAATAAAAAAGTTGAAAAAAAATTTTTAAATTGTCGAAATCAAGATTTATGCTCTAAATGTGGTGATTCCAAAATAAGGTCTAAAATCGTCTAGGATGACTAGAAACGCCTAAAAATGAAAAAAAAAAAATAAGTTAAAAAAAATTATAAATTGTCGAAATCATAATTATTTTGAAGTAGAGTCAATATAAATGGTATTCCAATTAAAAACCGGTTGAGTTTTCACAGAGAAAATCAAGATTAATGCTCTAAATGTGGTGATTCCAAAATAAGGTCTAAAATCGTCTAGGACGACTAGAAACGCCTAAAAATGAAAAAAATAAAAAAAGTTGAAAAAAATTTTAAATTGTCGAAATCAAGATTTATGCTCTTAATGTGGTGATTCCAAAATAAGGTCTAAAATCGTCTAGGACGACTAGAAACGCCTAAAAATGAAAAAAATAAAAAAAGTTGAAAAAAAATTTAAATTGTCGAAATCATAATTATTTTGAAGTAGAGTCAATATAAATGGTATTCCAATTAAAAACCGGTTGAGTTTTCACAGAAAAAATCAAGATTAATGCTCTAAATGTGGTGATTCCAAAATAAGGTCTAAAATCGTCTAGGACGACTAGAAACGCCTAAAAATGAAAAAAATAAAAAAAGTTGAAAAAAAATTATAAATTGTCCAAATCATAATTATTTTGAAGTAGAATCAATATAAATGGTATTTCAATTAAAAATCGGTTGAGTTTTCACAGAGAAAATCAAGATTAATGCTCTAAATGTGGTGATTCCAAAATAAGGTCTAAAATCGTCTAGGACGACTAGAAACGCCTAAAAATGAAAAATAAAAAAAAGTTGAAAAAAAATTTTAAATTGTCGAAATCATAATTATTTTGAAGTAGAGTCAATACAAATGGTATTTCAATTAAAAACCGGTTGAGTTTTCACAGAGAAAATCAAGATTAATGCTCTAAATATGGTGATTCCAAATTAAGGTCTAAAATCGTTTAGGACGCCTAGAAACGCCTAAAAATGAAAAAACAAAAAAAAGTTGAAAAAAATTTTAAATTGTCGAAATCATAATTATTTTAAAGTAGAGTCAATATAAATGGTATTTCAATTAAAAACCGGTTGAGTTTGCACAGAGAAAATCAAGATTAATGCTCTAAATGTGGTGATTCCAAAATAAGGTCTAAAATCGTCTAGGACGACTAGAAACGCCTAAAAATGAAAAAAATAAAAAAAAGTTGAAAAAAAATATTTTAAATTGTCGAAATCAAGATTTATGCTCTAAATGTGGTGATTCCAAAATAAGGTCTAAAATCGTCTAGGATGACTAGAAACGCCTAAAAATGAAAAAAATAAAATAAATTTAAAAAAAATTATAAATTGTCCAAATCATTATTATTTTGAAGTAGAGTCAATATAAATGGTATTCCAATTAAAAACCGGTTGAGTTTTCACAGAGAAAATCAAGATTAATGCTCTAAATGTGGTGATTCCAAAATAAGGTCCAAAATCGTCTAGGACGACTAGAAACGCCTAAAAATGAAAAAAATAAAAAAAGTTGAAAAAAAAATTTTAAATTGTTGAAATCAAGATTTATGCTCTTAATGTGGTGATTCCAAAATAAGGTCTAAATTCGTCTAGGACGACTAGAAACGCCTAAAAATGAACAAAATAAAAAAAGTTGAAAAAAAATTTTAAATTGTCGAAATCATAATTATTTTGAAGTAGAGTCAATATAAATGGTATTCCAATTTAAAACCGGTTGAGTTTTCACAGAAAAAGTCAAGATTAATGCTCTAAATGTGGTGATTCCAAAATAAGGTCTAAAATCGTTTAGGACGACTAGCAACGCCTAAAAACGAAAAAATAAATAAAGTTAAAAAAAATTATAAATTGTCCAAATCATAATTATTTTGAAGTAGAGTCAATATAAATGGTATTTCATTTAAAAACGGTTGAGTTTTCACAGAGAAAATCAAGATTAATGCTCTAAATGTGGTGATTCCAAAATAAGGTCCAAAATCGTCTAGGACGACTAAAAACGTCTAAAAATGAAAAAAAAAAAAAGTTGAAAAAAAATTTTAAATTGTCGAAATCATAATTATTATGAAGTAGAGTCAATATAAATGGTATATCAATTAAAAATCGGTTGAGTTTTCACAGAGATAATCAAGATTAATGCTCTAAATGTGGTGATTCCAAAATAAGGTCCAAAATCGTCTAGGACACCTAGAAACGCCTAAAAATGAATAAATAAAAAAAGGTGAAAAAAATTTTAAATTGTCGAAATCATAATTATTTTGAAGTAGAGTCAATATAAATGGTATTTCAATTAAAAACCGGTTGAGTTTGCACAAAGAAAATCAAGATTAATGCTCTAAATGTGGTGATTCCAAAATAAGGTCTAAAATCGTCTAGGACGACTAGAAACGCCTAAAAATGAAAAAAAAAAAAAGTTGAAAAAAAATTTTAAATTGTCGAAATCAAGATTTATGCTCTAAATGTGGTGATTCCAAAATAAGGTCTAAAATCGTCTAGGACGACTAGAAACGCCTAAAAATGAAAAAAAAAAAAAAGTTGAAAAAAAATTTTAAATTGTCGAAATCAAGATTTATGCTCTAAATGTGGTGATTCCAAAATAAGGTCTAAAATCGTCTAGGATGACTAGAAACGCCTAAAAATGAAAAAATAAAATAAGTTAAAAAAAAATTATAAATTGTCCAAATCATTATTATTTTGAAGTAGAGTCAATATAAATGGTATTCCAATTAAAAACCGGTTGAGTTTGCACAGAGAAAATCAAGATTAATGATCTAAATGTGGTGATTCCAAAATAAGGTCTAAAATCGTCTAGGACGACTAGAAACGTCTAAAAATGAAAAAAATAAAAAAAGTTGAAAAAAAATTTTAAATTGTCGAAATCATAATTATTATGAAGTAGAGTCAATATAAATGGTATTCCAATTAAAAACCGGTTGAGTTTTCACAGAAAAAGTCAAGATTAATGCTCTAAAAGTGATGATTCCAAAATAAGGTCTAAAATCGTCTAGGACGACTAGAAACGCCTAAAAACGAAAAAATAAATAAAGTTAAAAAAAAATTATAAATTGTCCAAATCATTATTATTTTGAAGTAGAGTCAATATAAATGGTATTCCAATTAAAAACCGGTTGAGTTTGCACAGAGAAAATCAAGATTAATGATCTAAATGTGGTGATTCCAAAATAAGGTCTAAAATCGTCTAGGACGACTAGAAACGTCTAAAAATGAAAAAAATATAAAAAGTTGAAAAAAAATTTTAAATTGTCGAAATCATAATTATTATGAAGTAGAGTCAATATAAATGGTATTCCAATTAAAAACCGGTTGAGTTTTCACAGAGAAAATCAAGATTAATGCTCTAATTGTGGTGATTCCAAAATAAGGTGTAAAATCGTTTAGGACGACTAGAAACGCCTAAAAACGAAAAAATAAATAAAGTTGAAAAAAAATTATAAATTGTCCAAATCATAATTATTTTGAAGTAGAGTCAATATAAATGGTATATCAATTAAAAACCGGTTGAGTTTTCACAGGGAAAATCAAGATTAATGCTCTTAATGTGGTGATTCCAAAATAAGGTCTAAAATCGTCTGGGACGACTAGAAACGCCTAAAAATGAAAAAATAAAAAAAGTTGAAAAAAAATTATAAATTGTCCAAATCATAATTATTATGAAGTAGAGTGAATATAAATGGTATTCCAATTAAAAACTGGTGATTCCAAAATAAGGTCCAAAATCGTCTAGGACGACTAGAAACGTCTAAAAATGAAAAAATAAAAAAAAGTTGAAAAAAAATTTTAAATTGTCGAAATCATAATTATTATGAAGTAGAGTCAATATAAATGGTATTCCAATTAAAAACCGGTTGAGTTTTCACAGAAAAAGTCAAGATTAATGCTCTAAATGTGATGATTCCAAAATAAGGTCTAAAATCGTCTAGGACGACTAGAAACGCCTAAAAATGAAAAAAATAAAAAAAGTTGAAACAAAATTTTAAATTGTCGAAATCAAGATTTATGCTCTAAATGTCGTGATTCCAAAATAAGGTCTAAAATCGTCTAGGATGACTAGAAACGCCTAAAAATGAAAAAAATAAAATAAGTTAAAAAAAAATTATAAATTGTCCAAATCATTATTATTTTGAAGTAGAGTCAATATAAATGGTATTTCAATTAAAAATGGTTGAGTTTTCACAGAGAAAATCAAGATTAATGCTCTAAATGTGGTGATTCCAAAATAAGGTCTAAAATCGTCTAGGACGACTAGAAACGCCTAAAAATGACAAAATAAAAAATGTAGAAAAAAAATTTTAAATTGTCGAAATCATAATTATTTTGAAGTAAAGTCAATATAAATGGTATTCCAATTAAAAACCGGTTGAGTTTGCACAGAGATAATCAAGATTAATGCTCTTAATGTGGTGATTCCAAAATAAGGTCTAAAATCGTCTAGGACGACTAGAAACGCCTAAAAATGAAATAATAAAAAAATAAAAAAATTATAAATTGTCCAAATCATAATTATTATGAAGTAGAGTGAAAATAAATGGTATTCCAATTAAAAACTGGTGATTCCAAACTAAGGTCCAAAATCGTCTAGGACGACTAGAAACGCCTAAAAATTAAAAAAATAAAAAAAGTTGAAAAAAAATTTTAAATTGTCGAAATCAAGATTTATGCTCTAAATGTGGTGATTCCAAAATAAGGTCTAAAATCGTCTAGGATGACTAGAAGCGCCTAAAAATGAAAATAATAAAAAAAAGTTGAAAAAAAATTTTTAAATTGTCGAAATCAAGATTTATGCTCTAAATGTGGTGATTCCAAAATAAGGTCTAAAATCGTCTAGGATGACTAGAAACGCCTAAAAATGAAAAAAATAAAATAAGTTAAAAAAAAATTATAAATTGACCAAATCATTATTATTTTGAAGTAGAGTCAATATAAATGGTATTCCAATTAAAAACCGGTTGAGTTTTCACAGAGAAAATCAAGATTAATGCTCTAAATGTGGTGATTCCAAAATAAGGTCCAAAATCGTCTAGGACGACTAGAAACGTCTAAAAATGAAAAAATAAAAAAAAGTTGAAAAAAAATTTTAAATTGTCGAAATCATAATTATTATGAAGTAGAGTCAATATAAATGGTATTCCAATTAAAAACCGGTTGAGTTTTCACAGAAAAAGTCAAGATTATTGTACTTAATGTGGTGATTCCAAAATAAGGTCTAAAATCGTCTAGGACGACTAGAAACGCCTAAAAATGAAAAAAATAAAAAAAGTTGAAAAAAAATTTTAAATTGTCGAAATCAAGATTTATGCTCTAAATGTGGTGATTCAAAAATAAGGTCTAAAATCGTCTAGGATGACTAGAAACGCCTAAAAATGAAAAAATAAAATAAGTTAAAAAAAAATTATAAATTGTCCAAATCATTATTATTTTGAAGTAAAGTCAATATAAATGGTATTCCAATTAAAAACCGGTTGAGTTTGCACAGAGATAATCAAGATTAATGCTCTTAATGTGGTGATTCCAAAATAAGGTCTAAAATCGTCTAGGACGACTAGAAACGCCTAAAAATGAAAAAAATAAAAAAAGTTGAAAAAAAATTTTAAATTGTCGAAATCAAGATTTATGCTCTAAATGTGGTGATTCCAAAATAAGGTCTAAAATCGTCTAGGATGACTAGAAACGCCTAAAAATGAAAATAATAAAAAAAGTTGAAAAAAAATTTTAAATTGTCGAAATTAAGATTTATGCTCTAAATGTGGTGATTCCAAAATAAGGTCTAAAATCGTCTAGGATGACTAGAAACGCCTAAAAATGAAAAAATAAAATAAGTTAAAAAAAAATTATAAATTGTCCAAATCATTATTATTTTGAAGTAGAGTCAATATAAATGGTATTCCAATTAAAAACCGGTTGAGTTTTCACAGAGAAAATCAAGATTAATGCTCTTAATGTGGTGATTCCAAAATAAGGTGTAAAATCGTCTAGGACGACTAGAAACGCCTAAAAATTAAAAAAATAAAAAAAGTTGAAAAAAAATTTTTAAATTGTCGAAATCATAATTATTTTGAAGTAGAGTCAATATAAATGGTATTCCAATTAAAAATCGGTTGAGTTTTCACAAAAGATAATCAAGATTAATGCTCTTTATGTGGTGATTCCAAAATAAGGTCCAAAATCGTCTAGGACGACTAGAAACGCCTAAAAATTAAAAAAACAAAAAAGGTGAAAAAAATTTTAAATTGTCGAAATCATAATTATTTTGAAGTAGAGTCAATATAAATGGTATTTCAATTAAAAATCGGTTGAGTTTTCACAGAGAAACTCAAGATTAATGCTCTAAATGTGGTGATTCCAAAATAAGGTCTAAAATCGTCTAGGACGACTAGAAACGCCTAAAAATGAAAAAAAATAAAAAAAAAGTTGAAAAAAAAATTTTAAATTGTCGAAATCATAATTATTATGAAGTAGAGTCAATATAAATGGTATATCAATTAAAAACCGGTTGAGTTTTCACAGAGAAAATCAAGATTAATGCTCTAAATGTGGTGATTCCAAAATAAGGTCTAAAATCGTCTAGGACGACTAGAAACGCCTAAAAAATGAAAAAAATAAAAATAAGTTAAAAAAAAAATTATAAATTGTCCAAATCATTATTATTTTGAAGTAGAGTCAATATAAATGGTATTCCAATTAAAAACCGGTTGAGTTTTCACAGAGAAAAGTCAAGAATAATGCTCTTAATGTGGTGATTCCAAAATAAGGTCTAAAATCGTCTAGGACGACTAGAAACGCCTAAAAATAAAAAATAAAAAAAGTTGAAAAAAAATTTTAAAATTGTCGAAATCA
>JAECXC010002464.1:0-33552 GCA_018152125.1 Drosophila dunni | reverse complement strand
AAGACAAAAAAATAATAATAAATGCAAAAATACCTTTATTCAATAGACATTCATCCCAGGTATTTAAAATTATTTCCTTACCAATTAATAATCAACAGGGAGTAATAATTGCCGATCTAAAGGTCCCATACATAGAGTACAACTTTGCAATTGATTCGTACAATTTAATGTCAGAAGCAGCGCTAAACAAATGTAAGTATTGACAACAAAATAATAATGGAATAGCGCGAATTATGACTCTGGCGAGGTCTCACCTTTTTAGCCAATAAACCATCGAATTGTGTCTATAAAATCACTAACCATACAACACATAGATGCGTCAAACGCAAGATTTTTTGAAAGCAAACGCTAGCTTGCTAATGGACCCCCACAGAACTTCGGCAAAAAGCCGAACGCCTAGCGCCCCGGAGAGCATGGCTGTGTCGATTTTGCTCTCGTTTCGTATGCATATGTTTGTCTCTTTCTGGCATGCCAGATATACACATTTTGCGAAGCAATCAGCTCGCTGCAAAAATTTGTGTTTTCGACAAAATAGCGATCGAGCTTGGGTGCCATACATCTTTTTTAGGCATATCTATGGTTTTTAGCCGATCGCGAGCAAATGTTCTCGTGGCGCTGGGGACTAGGTGCTTGACTGATGCATACGAAACGAGAGCAAAATCGACACAGCCATGCTCATCGTTTCGCTGACTGAATCAGACTAAATTTATTTTCGTCTGCTTTGAATTTGTTGAGACGCGATCGGCTCTCTGGGGCGCTAGGCGTTCGGCTTTTTGCCGAAGTTCGGGGGGTGTCCATTAGCAAGCTAGCGTTTGCTTTCAAAAAATCTTGCGTTTGACGCATCTATGTGTTGTATGGTTAGTGATAAAATGATATCAACTTTCTCAAACTATTGAGTTGAATTAAATAGAAAGGGTAGTTGGCTTTTCAAAGTACCAACTAACAATAGAGCAAATATTCAGTGTAGCCATACTCATCAATAAATTATTGACTTACCGGAACAAGGTATATTAACAATTAAGTCAAACTGTACGGCTAGAAAAGTCGATAAGATACTAGTTGCAAATTATGTAATTCACTCAGAAAGTTGCGAAAAATGGTCGCCGTATTATAAAAGTAATATATGTGATATACCGAAAATTATATGGGATTCATTAAGATATCCAATTATTAACCACACAGTAGATATAGATCAATTAAAAAATGAGCTAAATGACATTAAAAAACATCATTTAGAATTAAAACTACTTAACTTTCATCATGTATCCGGTCACTTATCTTTAGGAATCTGTTTGATAATATTGTTAGTCATAATTATATATACAATAAGAAAAAAAAACGTAACAAGAAGACTACAAATTATCACGTTTCCTCACGTATAAAAAAAAATGTTTTAACTTTAAAGATAATGGGTCTTTGTCATTGTTCTTAAATTACCACCTTTTTTGTGGCCCCTGGCAGAATGTTTAAGCATAAACATATTAAGCAATGAAACTAGAACACCGAAGCGGGTATTTTAAGTAACTATGTAAACCCAAAATTTCTAATCTAAGAATATATTTGTCTATCTATGCTTGCGACCCGTTTCAATGCTCAACGAAGCCTAAGATAAAGATACATCTAAATATAAAACCACGCTCTATCCTGTGCTTGGTGTACAACACCAAAATCTTCGAGAAGAGCTGCACTCCGATGTAATTTGTAGCTATATAAGGCCTAGGATTTTAAGAAATAAAGTTAGTTCAATTTTTGTGCTCAACGAAAACAAGTCTTGATGTCCATTTATTCCATTTGGGTATTATCTCAGATTAAAGCTGGGAACCAAAATATGCTGATTATGCTATTTGCAATCGATGCTGATCGATTTGGTGAAATGCGCCGGCTAGACGGCTCGTTGTTTACAATTGCCGAATTTGTTTACAAGCGAAGCTTGGGAATGTTTATAATTTGGGGATATGGAATTCGGTATTTAGCTTTGTATTATTGTTATGTATAATAATTCGGTGTTAAGATTATTGTTATTTATAGTGTAGATATAATCAGAGTGAATATATCACTATATATCTTCTAGAACAAGTAAACATTATATATTTCTCTACATTACCTCCTTGTAAGTATTTTTAATTTACATACAACATTTGCAAAGATCTTTTTTAGACCCCGTACTCTAAAAAAAAGTAAAGGAGTCTATTAGGTTTGTCAGAAGCAAATTATGCGTAACAGGCAGAAGGAGGCGTGGCCGACCCCATAAAGTATATATATTCTTGATCAGCACCAACAGCCGAGTCGATATAGCAATGTCCGTCTGTCTGTCCGTCCGTCCGTCCGTCCGTATGAACACCTGGATCTTTTAAACTACAAAAGCTGGAGCCACCAAATTTATAATGAAAGTCCGTTACTAAGTCAGGCAGGTTAAGATAATTTCAAATTTTTGCCACGCCCACTAAAAAAAATTTTGTTTTAAGCCAATAACTTACTAACTATGGCACTTAGGAACATTTCTGGTTAGCAGAATGCTAGAGACAGCCTTAATGCAATGCCATTCAAAATTTTGAGCTATCACACCCCCTTTTCTCATATGAGCTAACAAAGAATTTTAAACTTCAAACCAAGATTTAAGGCATTTATTCAAATAGTACAGTGTTTATAATTAATTATTCGTGTAGAGGAATATCATATCAAACTATCCTCCAAGCGTTAAAATCCGTCAATTAACAAAAAAGTTAGAGGGTTAGAAAAATTATGTAATTTAGCTGAAATTTCGCTGCCTGTGTGACGTCAGCTCTGCTCGCAGACGCTGCGACGCTGCCGTGTCGACCAGTGCTAGGCACGCATGCATACATATGTGCATACACATAATTTCAAACGAGTGTGTTCTTGTATGTATAACATGTAAATGCGAATAAGCGGAACATGCTTGAAAGTGGCGCGTGGTGCGAATGGTAGAGTTGCGGGGCGATGTGAAATCGTTGCCTGATGGTCATAGGTTCGAATGCTGGCAATGAGAATTACTAATTTAATTTTTTTTTAAATATCAATTCAAAATATACATATAAATTTTAAATTTTAAATTTCGTTATAAGATTTTAATTTAAATTAAATACAAATGCGCGTTACTATGGGAGTACGGGGTCTTTTACAGTCGGCTCGATCGACTGTAGCCTTTCTTCCATGTTACCATTACATAAGGTAAAGTACCCCACACAGCGCCCTTTTCGGTTTTTGAACTACCAATTAACGGGCTTGCAATCCTACGGATAGTTTCTATATACTCCAATACTATATACTACTCTATATACTATTCTTTTGCAATATTTGCAATGAATTGATTATAAAATTAGGTTCTTTAATATGAATCTCATTTACTATGTTAATCATATTAATGAAAAATTTTTTTTTTTTGCTTAATTTGAAAGTACAATGTCTTGAGAATATACTGTGAAAATTTCAGACAGAAATTCGAAATATTTCGGGATTTACAACGAGTTTCCTAGGGCGCTTCGGAGTCCAACCAAGGTCGACCGGCAACTGCAACTGCGTTTTTCTCGAAACACTGTTTTTCTGGTCGGCCCGGGTCCTTACTTTTTTTCCACAAAACCGATTGCTTTCAAATTTTAATAGGTTGTTCTACACACTTATAGTTCTCGTCGGTACTAACGAAAATTTTTTTCACACCTAACTTTTTATTTTACAACCTTTTCTTTGCTAAAATAAAAGGACGTTTTTCTTCAAAGTCCGCCATTTTGTTATTTACCCTTGAAATTTAACTTCAGTAGTCCTGACCAGAATGACATGTCTATAGATTAAGAATAATCAAGAATATTTAATTTCAGATAACATCAAGGGCCAAAATCACCCGGGCCACCCACGTGCATTTTTTTTGAGGATCCAACTTCGAGTGGGAATAATAATAGTAATAAACTATTAAATTTTTTCAAATACATTTTTTTTTATATTTTCAATATGTAAATAAAAACACTCTAAATATTCAAGATAATTCATTTTTATTTTCCTATAAAAAACCACCCTCCAAATAAGTCATGAAAATAGGCATAAGTTACCAGACTACTACCTTAAAGCATCTCTAAATTACCTGCTCTACTAGCGTATCTTTTCTTTGAGCATTTATTGTGCAACTTATATAATTTTGTTAGCACATTCGTTAATAAAACAATAACAATTATTATTAACATAATAGTTATTACTTTTAAATCTATAGATACGGTTTCGACATTGTTTATTATATTTGCGGTGGAGTCCGCTACTTTCGATTCGTGATCTAACATTCTTTCCTGTTCTAATATGTTAGTATCTTTTGAAATTGAATTCGACAGCATGAAATTAAAAAATTATAAGAATATAAATATATTTTTAGAATTTTTATTCAATTTCTCTTTGTTTTTTTTTTTTCTTTATAAAAAAAAAATTTTTTTTTCTTTTCTATTTTGTATACCCGTTACTCGTAGAGTAAAAAGGGTATATTGTAATCGTTGGAATGTATGTAACAGGGAGAAGGAGGCGTGGCAGACCCCATAAAGTATATATATTCTTGATCAGCATCAATAGCCGAGTCGATATAGCCATGTCCGTCTGTCCGTCCGTCCGCCTGTCCGTCTGTATGAACAAAAGGATCTCAGACACTATAAAAGCTAGAAAGATGAAAGTGGTCGCAAATGAAAGGTACAATACCCAAGCAGTACAAGTTTGTTTTTGTTTTTTAACACGCCCACTTGAAGGCGTTCTATATTCATTTAAAGGTAAATGAACAGGTAAAACTAGAATGTTTTAGTATAGAAAACTTTTTTGTTAGCTATGCTACATGAGCCAAATATCAAATAGTATTGAAAACTCTTGCGTTAACTAAGCTATATTAATCAAACTCACTCAGAATACATCTGACAATAATATATATATACTGACCAAGTTTGATCCAAATCGGTCTACTATATCGTATAGCCCCCATAGGAAAGATCGGTCGAAAAAATGCTCTAAACATAAATTAGTATGAAAATATTCTGTTTGCCAAGCTATCTTATTTATCATCATTGGTGTTAACATATTTAAACTGAGTAACGGGTATCCTAAAGCCGCAAGGCGACTATAGCATTCTTTCATGTTTTAATTATTAATTGTATTTGGGGTTGATTTTTTTTCTTGTTCATAAAATTTACAAATATTTTTTGTGGATATTTTTAGACCCAGTACTCTAAAAAAGTGGAGGTTTGTCAGAAGCGAAATGTGCGTAACAGGCAGAAGGAGGCGTGGCAGACCCATAAAGTATATATATTCTTTTTCAGCATCGAATGACGTATCGATATAGCCGTCTGTCCGTATGAACAACTGGATCTTTTAAACGACAAAAGCTAGAGCCACCAAACTTGGAATGAAAGTCCGTTATTATGTCAGGCAGATCAAGTTTATTTAAAATTGTTTTCACGCCCCTTACCGCCCCCGCAACGTGCAAAAAACCAGACACACCTCGAAAAATTTATGTTTTAGGTTAATATCTCAGTAATTATGGCACTTAGGAACACCAATTCCGGTTTGCAGATTCCTACAGACAGCCTTAATGCAATGCCATTCAAAATTTTGAGCTGCAACGCCCCTTTTCTTATATGAGCTAAAAAACTTTTAAACTTCAACTCCGGGTTTAAGGCATTTAGTCAAATAGAACTGTGTTTGTAATTAATTATTCGTTTAGAGGAATATCATATCAAACTATCCTGCACGCGGCATTAAAATCGGTTTATTAACAAAAAAGCTACAACGTTAGAAAGTTTATGTTATTTAGCTGCAATTTCGCTGCCTATGTGACGTCAGCGCTGCTCGCAGACGTTGCCGTGCCTACAGTGTTAGGCACGCATAGATATATATGTGCATACACATAATTTCAAACGAGTGTGTACTTGTACGTATAACATGTAAATGCGAATAATCGGAAGATGCTTGAAAGTGGCGCGTGGTGCGAATGGTAGAGTCGCGGCGCGATGTGCAATCTTTGCTTGAGAGTCGTAGGTTCGAATGCTGACAATGAGAATTTTTTTAAATATCAATTCAAAATATACATATAAATTTTAATTATTAAATTTCGTTATAAAATTTTAATTCAAATTAAATACAAATGCGCATTACTATGGGAAAACGGGGTCTTTTACAGTCGGCTTGATCGACTGTAGCCTTTCTTACTTGTTTCATATGTTGCAGTTTTCCGATTTTTACCAAATTTGGTGAGTAATTTAATTTAACAACATTCTGTGCTAATTTGGTTACGAACGCTTAATAAATACTACACGTCTTAATACAAATTTGTTGATTTTTATCGATTTGTCCTATGGGAGCTAAGGGATATAGTTGTCCGATCTTGATGAAACCTGGTGAGGATTTATTTATTTATTAACGAAGACTAAGATTAGTCGCGAGTATTAACCAAAAAATAAGTTTATAAATATAATTAAAATTAATATTAATTGTTTTTACAATGTGAAAATTAAAAAAAAAAAAAAAAATGTATTTTAACTGAAAAGTCATAAAAAAATTTAGTTAATTAGATTGATAAATTAATTAATTGCTAATAGTTAATCTGGGGATAAAAACTTATGAAATTGACCCAACATTTGTTGCGAGGATTGGGAAAAACCCAGAAAAACCCAACCAGATCAATGAAAACGTGTGATATGATATTCCTCTACACGAATTTATAATTAATTATAAACACTGAACTATTTTTTAGCTCATATGAGAAAAGGGGGGCGTGGCAGCTCAAAATTTTGAATGGCATTGCATTAAGGCTTTGTCTAACTAACTGCTTACCAGAAATGGTGTTCCTATTTGCCATAGATACTGAGTTATTGGCCTAAAACTACATTTTTTTTCGAGGTGTGACTGGTTTTTTGCTCACTGCGGGGGTGGTAAGGGGCGTGGCAAAAATTTGAAATAAACTTAACCTGCCTAGCTTAATAACGAACTTTCATTATAAATTTGGTGGCTCTAGCTTTTGTAGTTTAAAAGATCCAGGTGTTCATACGGACGGACGGACGGACGGACGGACAGACGGACATGGCTATATCGACTCGGCTATTGATGCTGATCAAGAATATATATACTTTATGGGGTCTGCCACGCCTCCTCCCTACTCTTTACTCTACGAGTAACGGGTATATTTAAATAACTAATTCATCTTTTCGACCCCCTCAGCTACACCAAAATCGAGGCGCGTCTTGAACAGCGCCTTAATTGTCGGAGCAGCAAGCTGATAAGATGCCATCAATATCTACGTGATACTACACAAAGCAACTCTAACCATCAACGCGGATCGTCAAATATGCAATATATTTTTAAGCATTTTTAATATTTAAGACTTTGTACATATTCATCATTATTTCTTCATTTAAAAAGCTCTTCATAGGAGTTAGCAGTTTTAGGATTTATTTATTGAAAGCTGTTTAGTTCTTAAAAAGCATCTACTTATTAAAATCATTCACTACCAACTCGTAGCTAGGATCGAAAAATTCTCTTCTTTTACTTGTAGTTAGATAAATTTCTTCTCCTTGAAATATCAATCATTCCCTTGGTGGCTTATATGCCAAATTACTTTCCAAAGTCATATTTTGTTTAGCCTTTTCAACCACAGATCTAGGACTCTCCAATTACTAAACTATCTAAATCTACTAAAAACTATCTTAATTCTAAACTACTGCTCTATACTCTAAATTTACTCTTAACTTAACCATACTCTATATTTTTCCATCGCTCAGCACTACCGTTCTGTTGTGGTTGAACAATTCTGCAAGATAATATTGGGTTTGTGCAAAAGTATGTAACAGGCAGAAGGAGGCGTGGCAGACCCCATAAAGTATATATATTATTGTTCAGCATCAATAGCCGAGTCGATATAGCCATGTCCGTCTGTCCGTATGAACACCTGGATCTTTTAAACTACAAAAGCTAGAGCCACCAAATTTAGAATGAAAGTCAGTTATTATGTCAAGCAGATCAAGTTTATTTCAAATTGTTGCCACGCCCATTACCGCCCCCGCAATGAGCAAAAAACTAGAAACACCACGAACAAATTTATGTTTTAGGCGAATATCTCAGTAACTATGACACTTAGGAACACCAATTCCGGTATGCAGGTTCCTAGAGACAGCCTTAATGCAATGCCATTCATCTTGAGTTGCCAGGTCCACTTTTCTCATAAGAGCTAAAAAACTTTTAAACTTCAATGTCGTTTTTAAGGCATTTAATCAAATAGTACAGTGTTTTTAATTAATTATTCGTTCTGAGGAATATCATATCAAACTATCCTGAACGCGGCATTTAAATTCGTAAATTAACAAGAAAGTTATAACGTCACAAAGTTTATGTACTTTCGCTGCCTGTGTGACTAGTGCTAGGCGCGCATACATATATATGTGCATACACATAATTTCAAGCGAGTGTGTACAACATGTATGTATGTATAACATGTAAATGCGAATAATCGGAAAATGCTCGAAAGTGGCGCGTGGTGCGAATGGTAGAGTTGCGGCGCGATGTGAAATCTTTGCATGGGGGTCGTAGGTTCGAATGCTGGCAATTAGAATTGCTAATTTAATTTTATTTAAATATCAATTCAAAATGAGCATATAAATTTAAATTTTTAAATTTCGTTATTAAATTTTAATTCAAATTAAATAAAATACGCATTACTATGGGAGTACGGGGTCTTTTACAGTCGGATCGATCAACTGTAGCAAATGTAGCAATAAGTAAAACATGTAAAAGAAGGAAGTGACAATAAGATACACATAATACACATGTTCCATACATAATACACACACACATAATTATAAGCAAGAAGAAAAAGGAGAAGCAATAAAATATCATTCTGAGTTTGGCACTGAAAAGAGAAACATCGCGAATGACTACATACTTCAGAAGTGGGATTAAACCGAAAATAAAAATCAATACGCCTAAGAAAACAAAACAAATTATTGTGCTGTGTTAAGATAATCAAAACTTTGCGTTTCTAAATAGCAAATTAAAACAAATAAGAAAGGCTACAGTCGATCGAGCCGACTGTAAAAGACCCCGTACTCCCATAATAATGCGCATATGTATTTAATTTGAATTAAAATTTTATAACGAAATTTAAAAATTTAAATTAAATTATAATTATTTAATTTTATGTATATTTTGAATTGATATTTAAAAAAAAATTAAATTAGCAATTCTCATTGCCAGCATTCGAACCTACGACCCTCAGGAAACGATTTCACATCGCGCCGCAGCTCTACCATTCGCACCACGCGCTACTTTCAAGCATTTTCTGCTTATTCGCATTTACATGTTATACATACAAGTACACACTTGTTTGAAATTATGTGTATGCACATATGTATGTATGCGTGCCTAGCACTGGTCGGCACGGCAGTGTCATAGCGCCGCAGCGACGCAGAGTCTGCGAGCAGCGCTTACGTCACACAGGCGGCGAAATTGCAGCTAATTTACATAAACTTTCTAACGTGATAACTTTTTTGGTAATTGACGGATTTTAACGCCGCTTGGAATATAGTTTGATATAATATTCCTCTCTTCGAATGATTAATTATAAACACTGTACTATTTGACTAAATGCCCTAAATCCTGAAAATTTTGAGCTTGAAATTTTGAAAGTTTTTTAGCTTATATGAGAAAAGGGGCGGCAGGCCAAAATTTTGAATGGCATTGCATTAAGGCTGTCTCTAACAAGCAGAAATGGTGTTCCTAAGTGCCATAGTTACCGAGTTATTGGCCTAAAACTACATTTTTTTTCGAGGTGTGTCTGGTTTTTTGCTCATTGCGGGGGCGGTAAAAGGCGTGGCAAAAATTTGAAATAAACTTAACCTGCGTAACTTAATAACGGACTTTCATTATAAATTTGGTGGCTCTAGCTTTTGTAGTTTAAAAGATCCAGGTGTTCATACGGACGGACGGACAGACAGACGGACATTGCTATATCGACTCGGCTGTTGATGCTGATCAAGAATATATATACTTTATGGGGTCGGCCACGCCTCCTTCTGCCTGTTACGCACATTTCGCTTCTGACAAACCTAATAGACCCCTCTACTCTTTTTTAGAGTACGGGGTCTAAAAAATGAAGCATAGACATTAAAATGCAAGCAATTAATGCAAGTGATTATACAGTGGCTGAGCTTAAACGTTGGCTGGGACATCTAGAATTGCCAACTAATGGGAGCAAGGCTACTTTAGCAGCTCGAATTAGTGAAGTCCCAATAATAGTGCGTGGCGAGAAACTGCCCTGCGCAGAGCAAGAAAGATCTGGTGAAATCGACAGAAATGACAACGCAGACGAAGAGGAAGACACCAACAACGCAATGCAAAGGCAAGACGAAAACGAAGACACCAACAACGCAATGCAAAGGCAAGACGAAAACGAAGGCGCCGTCAGCAACGGAACGTAGAGACCGCACGAAAACGAGCACAACAACAACAACGATGTGCAAAATGCAGACGAAAATTTGAACAACAACGGCGCTGGAATACAAATTGTACGCTCATTTGACGAAGGCGCGGAGGAAGGAGAGAACGAAAACGACAGTGCAGAAGTACAACTGTTAAAAATGAGGATGAAACTCATAAAACTAGAAAACGAAATGTTGAGAAGATCACAAAACGAAAGCAACAACGGCGTTAGCAACATGATGCTAAATGTTGTTAAAGACATGTTGCCAGAGTTTGATGGCAAAAGTTCTGCAACAATTTGGGTTGCTCAACTAAAATCAATTGTTGCCATCTACAAATTAGATGACAAAATGTTGCGAATGCTGGTGATGATGAAATTAACTGGTGACGCACAAGTGTGGCTGTACTCAACTGGCAACCATATGGAGATGCCAATAGACGGGTTGCTAAACAAACTTCAAGACATTTTTCACACAAAGAAAAATAATTTGATGTTACGCCGAAAATTTGAAGGACGGAAATGGTTGGCTAATGAGGATTTTTCGACATTCTATCAACAAAAGGTGTTGTTGGCTGCACAAATAGAAATCAGCAAGGAGGAGCTGATCGATAATTTGATTGAAGGTATACCCGAGGAAAGTTTAAGGCGTCAGGCGCATATGCAGTGTTTTAAGAATCCGGATCAGCTGTTGCAGGCGTTCGAAAAGATAACGCTGCCCAAAACGACTTCGGCAGTGGGCAAAAAGAACGTCAATCCTGAGTGGAAAGCTGCTCAACATTGCTACAATTGCAACGCATTGGGCCATTTTGCTAGTGAGTGCCGCAAACCAAAATGGGAATATGGATCGTGTTATGGCTGTGGCAGCGCAGATCACCGTATTGCAATGTGCTCCGAATACAAGAAGAAGACAAAGAACGATTATGTAAGAAATTTATACATTTATTTTGAGAATAATTTTAGCAAGTGTTTTTCCACAGAATGCCTCATCGACTCAGGGAGCCCAATAAGTTTTGTTAAATTATCCTATTTAAATATGCATTTTGAAAATGAATTAATGAACAATTCTAAGTTTGCTTCAAGCCGCTTTTGGAAAAGCAATTTATGTTCAAAAACTTTAAAGAATACTTCCCTTCGAATGCCACCAGCTGTATTCCAAAGGTTTGTCAATAAAATATTTTCAGACATGCTTCGGACATACAAACTAATAGTTTATATGGACGACATAATAGTTACATTCTCTCACAGAGGACAGATGCATCTCATTTGGAAATAATAGAAGAAATGTTTCGTCGGCTAGTTGCAAACAAATTAGAACTGAGACTTGACAAGTGCGAGTTTCTCCAGTCAGAAATAAGGTATTAGGCCAGATGATAAAGGTTTGCAAGCAGTTAAAGATTTACTACCAATTCCAAAGAAAACAAGAGATGTCCAGAGCTTTTTGGGATTATATTCTTATTTTAGACGATTTGTTTTAAAGATTTCTCAAACAAAAGCAAAAGCCCCTTTATGACCTTATTAGAAAAGATAAGGAATTTAAGTTTGGTGAAACAGAACTAAACTGGCTTTGAGATGTTAAAAGAGAATTTGTTGCAGGCACCGATATTAGCTTTATACAATCCGAATGATGAAAGAGAATTACATACAGACGGATCTATTCTTATGCAAAGGAAAACGGATGGTAAGATGCATCCTATTTTTTATTTTTCTAGAAGAACAACTGATACCGAATCGAGATGTGACAGTTTTAAATTAGAAACGCTAGCAATAGTACTTGCCTTAACTAAAAGATTTATAATTTATTTACAAGGTATACATTTTAAATTAGTAACCTGATTGTAATTCGGTAAATCTAGCAATAAATGTAAGAACAATGATTCCAGCAATAAAAAGATGGTTACTAGAACTACAAAAATATGATTTTACACCAGAGCATAGATGAGGAAGTAGATTGCAGCATGTGGACGCATTGAGCAGTAATACGCAGATTTTAACAATAGATACAAACACGTTTGAAGAAAATATAATAATATGTCAAAATAGAGATAAAAAACTAAAAGAATTAAAATATAGTTTAGAGAAAGCCGAACACAAATATTATGAAATGAGGAATGGGGTTGTATATAAAAAAAAAGAGAGAATAACAACTTATCACTTTATGTGCCTGAAGACATGGAAAATCATGTGCTCTACAAATATCACGACGAATAAGGTCATGTGGGAATAGATAAAATGACGGATATAATTTTGAAAAATTATTGGTTTCAAAAATTAGGTTAAAAGCAAAAATGCACATTAGTAACTGTCTAAAATGTATCGCATATTCGGCAAGACATGGAAAAAAAGAGGGGTTTTTACACAATATTCCTAAAGGATCGGTTCCTTTCGAAGTTATTCACATTGACCATTTTGGTCCAGTTGACAAGGGCAGATCTAATAAACATATTCTTGTTATTGTTGATGCATTTAGTAAGATCGTTAGGCTTTATGCGACGAAAACCACAAACACGAAAGAAGCAATTAATGCGTTATCAGATTATTTTAGAGCGTATAGCCGACCAAAGTGTATTATATCCGACAGAGGCAGTTGTTTCACGTCGAAAGATTTTGAAGATTTTATGCAAGAAAATGAATTAAGACATGTAAAGGTAGCAACTGGCTCGCCTCAAGCAAACGGACAAGTTGAAAGAATCAACCGGAGTTTAGGATCGATGATCGCAAAATTGGTAGATACAGAAAAAAACTTACATTGGGATTTAGTTCTTGATTTAGTAGAACATGTTTTAAACAACACTCTACAACGAACAACTAATCAATATCCTAGTAAAATGTTGTTCGGAGCTATGCAGAGAGGAAAGGCAACAGATATATTAGTAGATGAATTGAATGAAATAAATGGTAAAGAAGATATAAGGGCATAGAAGAAATTAGAGAGAAAGCAAAAAACAGTCAAGATAAAGTACAAGAATATAATAAGATAATGGTAGATACAAAAAGACAAGCTCCACACTCATATAAAGATGGAGACTTAGTAATGATAAAAAATTTTGACACTCATGTAGGGATTTGTAAATTGCAAAAGTTTTACGAAATGACAGATATGTTGTTGAAGACGTAGATGGTTTTCAACAATCAAGAATCCCTTACAAAGGAGTTTGGGCAGTAGCAAACATGAAACCCTGGCTAGAAAATAACAAAAGAAAAAATTAAAACAAATACTAATAACAATTTTGTATATATATATATGTATAAATTAAAACTGTAATATTAAAACTTATTTAATTTAAAAAAAAAACCTAAGGCACATTGTAAGGAGTCCTGGAGTACTCCAGTCAGGATAGGCCGAATTGTAGCAATAACTAATACACATACCAATAAGTAATATATGTAGAATAAGGAATATACAATAAGATACACATGATCCACATAAAATAATGTAGCAATAAATAAAACATGTAAAAGAAGGAATAGACAATAAGATACACATAATACATAATGTTCAAAACACACTCATAATTATAAGCAAGAAGAAAAAGGAGAAGCAATAAAAGATCATTCTGAGTTTGGCACTGAAAAGAGAAACATCGCGAATGACTACAATGTCAATTTAGTAAGTGGCTAAGCCTGTTAAACTTCATAAACAGGCATGTAGAAAAATTTAGGTACAAGTGATTAGCTATGCACCAGTTGTGCATTGTGTTTAAATCTTCTTGTAATAACGGGTGTTAATAATAATTTCACATCATCATCATGCATAAGTATGCGACAATGGGATAGCGAACAGGGATGGTCGTTTTTGGCCTAGGTGACTATCCTGGGGAACTCAAGAAGTAACAAAAACAGATTTAGAGATATAAACATAACCCTTTGGGTCCTACCTGTTAGATATGAAAATTTCCATAGAAGAAGGGAAGGGAAGGGAAGCCCAAAAATAATAAAAAATTAAAAAAGGGGGTTAATTATCAAAGGAGTTAAAGGTTTGGCTAAAGTCAGTATAGATGACATCAGTTTGCATTCTATTAAGGAATGCCTCATTTATAAAAGAGGTAAATTCTAATATATTGGTCGAAGTCGAGCGACTCTTAATTAACCCGTGTTGGGCAGGGGAGATAATTTACTTGGGTAGGTGTTGCAAAGTTGAAGTAATTATCTTTTCGAAGAGCTTAGGGATTGCGGACAACTTCGCAATCCCCCTGTAGTTGGATATATCCAACTTTTATGCAGTGGGACAATATGAGATTCTTTCCATAAGGTAGGAAAGACAGAGGATTCTAAAGGAAAAGCAGCACTCCTTAAGCACACAACTTGGAATGCTGTCAGGCCCAGGAGAGAAGGAAGGATAGTTATAGGGGTACCTTACACCTTACTGTCTGTTACGACTAATACTCTTTTTTAGAGTACGGGGTCTAAAAAAAAACGGTAGCCTTATATTTCTACACAATAATTAAATAACTAACAAGAAAGAATGCTATAGTCGCTTCGCGACTTTAGGATACCCGTTACTTAGTTTTAATATGTTATTAACAATGGTGATAGATAAGATAGGTTTGTATTCTGTGTGAGTTTGATTAATATAGCTTAGTTAACGAAAAAGTTTTTCATACTATTTCATATTTTTAGCGTATTTTTGACCGATCGGCCCTAGGGGAGCTATACGATAAAGTTGTCCGATTTGTATTAAACTTGGTCTGTACATCTACTTCATACATACATGTACTACCCGTGTAAATTTCGTTCAGATAGCATAGCTATATGAATGTAGCATTCATATTCATGAATGCTATGTTGCTCTGACAATTGAGGGGCTGTTCCCCAGTGGCGACGAGCTAAATGAGGTCGGTCGAAATAATCCATTACGTACGAGACCTAAAGTATTCCATTACCTGCGAGATTTTTTAGCAGCGCATTCGTAATGGACAAAATAAAAAAGACTACTCGTACGAAAGAACCGAGCTGTTGTGAACTTCGTTTTTGTATGCCCCTTCCCCTCTAATCCACAAACTATTTTCGTCTTTCGTTGCGTCGCAGTCGCAGCGTAATTTCGTTTTGGAATTTACCGTTTATTGTGTGGCACGAGTACCTCTTTCGTTTGTGTTTTTAACTATGCTTATTCCTTTTGTATTTATAGTGTTAACGTGTGTAAATACAAGTGTATAATTGCATATGTGTGATGATTTTTGTAAACGTTTTACGCGCCGCGACGCGTCACTTTTCTGATTTCATTGTGCTGTGTGGACGTGATTTTAGAGGAAATATTTGGTATGTATGTATAAATAATGTTAATTTTATTTTTAATGACAAAAAATTAATAATGTTTAATCAACAGATGCTATTAAAACAGAAGGCTGAACCAATAGACGTATAACAACTATAAGGAACTGCTTCAGCGTTCAGAAAGGGTGGGCTGGCGAAGCAGAAATTTGGTAGTAAAACTAAATTAAGAATATAGATATAAATATATAAATGTAGATTAAGTGAACATAGATTTTAAGCATGCTACATACTATAATTATTAAAATTTAATAAAAAAAATCCACGTTTATTTATTTCAATTAGTAATCAATTATTTCCGCAATTACTTTACAAAGAAGTAAACCATTTTATATTGTCGCAAAATGGGTTGCAGGTATATGTACGCATATTACTAACCCATAAGCGTTTTTGAAATTGTGAGCAGGCGACTCGAAATGCAGGAATAATCGAAGAAATAATGGACGTTTTCGCCACTGGGTCAAGACGCGCCTGGATTTTGGTGTAGCTGAGTGGGTCGAAAAGATGAACTAGTTATTTAATTATACCCGTTACTCGTAGAGTAAAGAGTAGAGAGGAGGCGTGGCCGACCCCATAAAGTATATATATTGTTGATCAGCGTCAACAGCCGAGTCGATATAGCAATGTCCGTCTGTCTGTCCGCCCGTCCGTATGAACACCTGGATCTTTTAAACTACAAAAGCTAGAGCCACCAAATTTATAATGAAAGTCCGCTATTAAGTCAGGCAGGTTAAGGTTATTTCAAATTTTTGCCACGCCCCTTACCGCCCCCGCAATGAGCAAAACACCAGACACACCTCGAAAAAAAATGTAGTTTTAGGCCAATAACTCAGTAAATATGGCACTTAGGAACACCATTTCTGGCAAGCAGGTTGCTAGAGACAGCCTTAATGCATTGCCATTCAATATTTTGGCCTGCCACGCCCCCTTTTCTCATATGAGCTAAAAAACTTTCAAAATTTCAAGCTCAAAATGTTCAGGATTTAAGTCATTTAGTCAAATAGTACAGTGTTTATAATTAATTATTCGTAAAGAGGAATATCATATCAAACTATCCTCCCAGCGGCGTTAAAATCCGTCTATTAACAAGAGTGCTACAACGTTTGAGAGTTTATGTAATTTAGCTGCAATTTCGCCGCCTGTGTGAAGTCAGCGCTGCTCGCAGACGCTGCCGTGCCGACCAGCGCTAGGCACGCATACCTATATATGTGCATGAAAGAGATTATCAGCTGTGCCGGTCGTGTTATTTTTGGGCTCCGTCTATTTTAATTATTTCTGCCTTAATTTGTGTATTTTAAAGTTTGTGCAATGTTATATTTGGTGTGCATTATAGTAAAATATTAACATATTTTTATTAATACAGCATCTCAACTGTGTTTTTGTTTGTGCCCGTTTTTGCTGTGACCTTCGCTCCTTTTCGTTGCTCTGCTGAGCAATTTATAAGTTTGTGTGTTTGTTCGCTTGCGCACAATTTCTCACTTGCGCTTGCATCCACGGTTTGCCTTTGTTGATTAACTGTTTTTCGTTAACATTTGTTTTTGCATTCTTGTGAATTCTGATTTTGATCTTATTTGTTAACATCTAAGGTATTTTGTGTACTCTTATTTTTTTCTCGTTGTCACTCTATTTGCTGAGTTATTTTTGAGTGAAATGGCATGCTGCAGAAACAATTGCAATTATGGTCCATCTCGTGACAGTGACCAACCAAATTATGTGCACTTTTGGCAGTGTGACAACATTATGCATATAAAATGTGCTGGTCTTACTGGGCGTAAATTCGAAAAATTCATAACCTCAGCCAAAGTAGACAGAGGTGGATTACGATGGTCATGTCCAGTTTGTATTGAGCTGCAATGTGATTTTTCACGTATGTATAATACTGTGAAAAAACAATTCCTTAAGTTGCGCTCACTCGCTAAGAAGCTAAACACTGATTTTGATATTACTGCGGACTTGCCTTAGCAATTATAAGTTTGAGATCCCACCTGACAAGGTGTTCTCAGCAACAACATACATTGCCTGTTCCGCCTGGTTCACTCCTTACCTCACCTGTGCATAATGGTCCTCCCCTTTTATCCTTTTCTCCCTCTCCCCTTAACTCTTTACCCCCTCCTTCCTATAATCCTCCTGCAACATCTTTCTTTCCCGGGACTGCCTGTCCCCCCTGTAACCGATCCATCAATCATTACGATAAAATCAGTGGCTGTTAATGGAGTTGCAGCTAAGGGTAAAAACTCTAAAAGTCCCCCTAATCGACGTAACAGTCGATCTACTGCCACTCCCGCAGTCGCCCCTTCACCCCCTAATACATATGTGGTACCCCTAGTGTTGCAAATGTTGCAACTCCCTTAATTGTTCAGCCTCCTCTGCTTATCGTCGTGCCTCCACGCAAGCATATATTTACATCTAGGCTTTCCGCAGACACGACTATCGAGTCTGTGGCTGCATTTATCGCTTCCATAACTCCTGGCAGCGTTAGTATATCTAAATTTAATTTCGCTGAGCCTAGAGAGATCTCCTCTTTTAAGATCAGTATATCCCCTGAATTATTTCCTACCATAAGTGATCCAAAATTTTGGCCTCCTCATATGATTGTTCACGAGTTTAAACAGAAGATTAGAACTCGTGCAACTCCTATCTCCCTTCCGACTAGTGGTCCGTCTCAATCGGCCCCAGCAATAGTCTCAAAAAACTAGACTCTGACCAACTTTTCATTCTATATCAGAATGTAAGGGGTTTGGGGTCTAAATTAAAACAATTACATAAGAATAGTTTCTCTTTTGATTCTGACATTGTTGCATTTTCAGAGACTTGGCTTAATTCAAGAATTGCTGATAATGAAATAATGTCATCAAAATATAATATGTTTAGGCGCGATCGTCCTAATCGACGTGGTGGTGGAGTCCTTATTTCAGTAAAATCCAGCCTTAATGCTGAAATAATAGATGTTTCACCACTAGATGAAATTGAAATTGTTGCCGTTAAGGTTACTTTTTCGTCATTTGCGTTTTATGTAACTTGTTCCTATATTCCTCCATCGTCTGAAATGTCGATGTATTTGCAACATTTCAATTTCATTAAAGAAACACTTAGTCACATTCGTGATTAAGATTTCTTTGTGACACTTGGTGATTTTAACTTTCCTAACGTTTCCTGGACGTGTCTTGACAAGTTTAATTACATTCCCACACCTAATAATGACTTTTTAGATGGTTTGATTGATCTTCTTCTTTTTCAAGTCAATCATTTTGATATATGTCGTCTAAACAGAATGCATGATCTCATCTTTGTAAATGATTCATATTGTGCCGTTGTCGCTAGATCTTCTCCTGTAGTTCAACCTGAAGATTCTTTTCATCCCACTCTTGAACTATCCTTGACTATTCCAAACGTAACCCATTTAGCTCCTTCTTTCTCTTCCAAGTCGCGCCGTTGCTTCCGCAAAGGAAATTATTCTTTGCTAAATCAACTGATTCTTGCTACAGACTGGTCTATATTGTACAGCACGAATGATATTAACATAGCTGTCGAGTATTTTTTACAACATTTTAAACTCAATCTTTGATGTCTGCATTCCATTTAGTGTTGTAAAGGCCGTTTCACGTAAACCACCTTGGTTTTCACCAAGACTATCCAACTTAAAAAACAAAAAATCTAAATATTTTAAAAAGTTTAAGCAGACAGGTTCTATCTTAGACTTTTTAAATTATTCTAAATTAAAAGCTGCCTTTACCCTTCTCAATTCTCAATGCTATGAAAGTTATCTCGTTCGCTGCAAGAATCAATTTGCGCGTGATCCTAAACAATTCTTTAAATTTGTTAATTCTGAACATAAATCTAGTACCCTACCCAATTCCTTCTTTTTCAACTCCTCTAAAGTAATCGATGACTCGGCTGCTTCCGATCTCTTTGCTACCTTTTTCCAATCAACTTACACCTCTAGTTTGGCTACTAACTTCTCTTACCCCTATAATCTCCTATCCACTAACTCTGTTTTCTTACCTCACATTACTGATAGTTGCATGCTTTCCTCAATTAACACCCTAAAGTCTTCCTTCTCTCCTGGGCCTGACAGCATTCCAAGTTGTGTGCTCAAGGAGTGCTGTTTTTCCATAATAAAACCTCTCCTAATTCTTTTTTAAACTTTCTTTAGAATCGTCTGTTTTTCCTAATTTATGGAAAGAATCTTACATTATCCCACTGCATAAAAAAGGATGTAAGTCGGATATATCCAACTATCCCCAGGGTAGTCACCTAAGACGTTTACTCTTTAATCTTTTTATAAACGACCTTCCTTGTTCGCTATCCCATTGTTGCATACTTATGTATGCAGATGATGTGAAATTATTATTATCTTATAAGAACCCTTCGGATCATGCGTTATTACAAGATGATTTAAACACAATGCACAACTGGTGCATAACCAATCACTTGCACATCAATTTCTCTAAACGCCTGTATATGACTTTTAACAGGGTTGCTCCTTACATAGCCAATTATTATATCGACAATGTACCCTTAAAACGCATACTGTTAGTTGAAGATCTTGGTGTTCTCTTTGATAATAAATTAAGTTTCACACTTCATATCTCCACAATTGTTAATAAAGCCAAGGGCACTCTTGGATTTATTAAACGCTGGTCTAAAGAATTTAATGATCTCTTCGTCACTAAACTTCTTTATACATCCATTATCCGGCCCATTCTTGAACATTGTTCATGTGTCTGGTCTCCTCAACATGCTCATACTCAAGATTTAATTGAGTCGGTGCAGAAGCAGTTTTTACTCTTTGCACTTCGCGGACTCAATTGGGACCCTAACCTTCGTCTTCCATCCTACACCAACAGGCTCTTACTCCTCGATCTTCCGTCCCTTATTAATCGCAGGAGAGTTCTTGGAGTTAGAACGCCTTAATTTTAACATTCCAGCCAGGGCAACCAGGTACTACATCCCTTTCTTTCTTCCTACATGCACTACTGACTACGCTTTGCACAATCGTTTTCGGGTACTATGCGCTAATTATAATCAATACTATAGAATAATTGATACATCTCCCTCTCTTTTCCAACTTAAAGCTTCACTTTTCAGCCAACTCCGTTAAATCCCTGATTTCCATGGGCATGTTTGGAATCCCCCTCCATTCATACGTCCCTTTAAATCAGAGATCTTTCGTGTTAGTTTTGGCACACATTTTTATTGATCTGGTTGGGTTTTTCTGGGTTTTTCCCAATCCTCGCAACAAATGCTGGATCAATTTCATTACTTTTTATCCCCAGATTATCTATTAACTATTAACCAATTTATCAATCTAAATTACTAATTTTTTTTTAAGCCTTTTCAGTTAAAATAATTTTTTTTTTAGACCCCGTACTCTAAAAAAGAGTAGAGGGGTCTATTAGGTTTGTCAGAAGCGTAATGTGCGTAACAGTCAGAAGGAGGCGTGGCAGACCCCATAAAGTATATATATTCATGATCAGGATCACAAGCCGAGTCGATATAGCCATGTCCGTCTGTCCGTCTGTCTGTCCGTCTGTCTGTCTGTCTGTCTGTCCGTCCGTATGAACAAACAGATTTCAGAGATGGTAAGAGCTACAAGTTTAAGCTTGGTGTCAATCGATCACATATTTAGTCAGGCAATACAAGAATCTTTTTGTTTTTCGATGCCACACCCCATTCGCCCACAAAGAGCAAAAAACTAGACACACCTCGGAAAAAATCGGTGTTATCGGCGAATATCTCAGTAACTATGGCACCTAGGATCACCAATTTCGGTATGGAGCGTTCCTAGCGACACCGTAAATGCATTGGCATTTAAAATTTTGGACTGCCACGCCCCTTTTTCCCACAATACATAAAAATAATTCTCAACTTTCGTTCCGTTTTAAGGCATTTGTTCATATAGTACACCATTGTAATTGTTTAATTCGAGTGGGGGCTAACTATATCAAACTATTCCTGAAAGGTGCATTAAAATCGGACTATAAACAAGAAAACTTGAAGCGTTACAATATTGATAATTGAACGCAATATCACTACTGAGTGCAAGCGAGACAGAAACATGCAAGCGTGATCGAACGTTTTCTCTGCTTGTGTGGCGACAGCGCCGCCCGCAGACTGGCTGCGCCAAATACACACATACAAACATATAATGTCAAACGTATGTGATTTTGCTTAGATTGTTTTTGTTTCACCGTGTTTTAATGGAAGTACTGCGTATTGTAATATCTCGATGCCGATTTTAATAAATTAATCGGGATCAAAATGCAGAGAGTATTATACGGTCGGGCGTGCTCGACTGTACTTTTCTTTTCTTGTTTAAATATCAATTCAAAACATACATATAAAATTTTAATTTTTAAATTTCGTTATAAAATTGTAATTCAAATTAAATACAAATGGGAGTACGGGGTCTTTTACAGTCGGCTCGATCGACTGTAGCCTTTCTTACTTGTTTTAAATATCAATTCAAAATATACATTTAAATTTTAATTTTTAGGAGTAAATTCTTTGGGGGAAGTAATATTATCATTCCTACTGACAATACTAGTTGGTGATAGGGAAGAAAGATTTAATAGAGACGGATCAGAGTTAATGGAGATATGAGGGAGGAACTAAAAGTTCATCTGGACCAATTGACAACCTAAAATTGGCCTTTTTCCGTTTAGGAGAATCATTCAAAAGGTTCATACTTTTGAAATCTTTTGTACAACGAGATGAAACTATCAAACAGGTTCTTAAATCTGCCCAATAGTTTCCCGAAGCCTCTTTTTTGTTTGCCTCATGAAGCCCATCATATCCCTTTCAACATCCCTACAAGACTCACATGTCCATTTTATACCCGAATTAGAGCTTATCAGGTCGATAATACGGCCGTTAAGGCCAGCACATTTTTTCGTGTGATACGTTCATAATGGCAAAATTTAAACTTAACAACAACGAATTAAAAAGATTATACTGAAAAAAAAAAAAAAATAAATAACAAATTTTAAATTTATATAGAGTGTTAAAAAGTATGAGAGATATGCACAAGGGTTAAGTATACAGATGCTAAGCTTAAGCAGAAATACAGCATACTTACAAAGCCACACCAACAACACTTACATCGCGGGATAGCAGAGGGGTGAATCAAAACGCGGCTTACAAAGAGCAGAGAGAGAGATGACGCGAGAGAGTAAGAATCTTTTAATAGATTGCGCTCGCGACTGAAACAATTTAAGCGGAGAATAGCAAGCAAGCCAAAACTGCAAGTTACAAAAACAAAGCTTGTTGGGAGACGACAAAGCAAGTGCACAAATAAATAAACAACTTCCTTTGGATAAGCTTTGTTTTAGTAAATATTGCAAAGAAATTATTAAATATGTTTGTTACTATATTTAAACCTTACGTTTACACAGCCGGTTTATGACACAAAGTATTGATAATGATAAAATTGACTTGGATTGATTTATAATATGAAACAAGTAAGAAAGGCTACAGTCGATCGAGCCGACTGTAAAAGACCCCCGTACTCCCATAGTAATGCGCATTTGTATTTAATTTGAATTAAAATTTTATAACGAAATTTAAAAATTAAAATGTATATGTATATAAATTGATACTTAATTGAATATTTTGAATTGATATTTAAAAAAAAATTAAATTAGCAATTCTCATTGCCATCATTCAAACCTACGACCCTCAGGCAACGATTTCACATCGCACCGCAACTCTACCATTCGCACCACGCGCCACTTTCAAGCATGTTGCGCTTATTCGCATTTACATTTTATAAATACAAGTACACACTCGTTTGAAATTATATGTATGCACATATGTATGCCTAGCACTGGTTTGCACGGCAGCCTCGCAGCGATGCAGCGTCTGCGAGCAGCGCTGACGTCACACAGGCAGCGAAATTTCAGCTAAATTACATAATTTTTCTAACCTTCTAACTTTTTTTTTAATGGACGGATTTTAACGCCGCTTGGAGGATAGTTGGATATGATATTCCTCTACAGGAATGAACACTGTACTGTTTGATTAAATTCCTTAAATCCTGGTTTGAAGTTTAAAAGTTTTTTTTAGCTCATATGAGAAAAGGGGGTGTGGCAGCTAAAAATTTTGAATGGCATTGCATTAAGTCTGTCTCTAGCAACCTGCTTACCAGAAATGGTGTTCCTAAGTGCCATAGTTACTGAGTTATTGTCCTAAAACTACATTTTTTTTCGAGGTCTGTCTGGTTTTTTGCTCATTGCGGGGGCGGTAAGGGGCGTGGCAAAAATTTGAATTAAACTTAACCTGCGTAAGATAATAACGGACTTTCATTATAAATTTGGTGGCTCTAGCTTTTGTAGTTTAAAAGATGCAGGTGTTCATACGGACTGACGGACTGACGGACGGACAGACGGACAGACGGACATTGCTATATCGACTCGGCTGTTGATGCTGATCAAGAATACATATACTTTATGGGGTCGGCCACGCCTCCTTCTGCCTGTTACGCACATTTCGCTTCTGACAAACCTAATAGACCCCTCTACTCTTTTTTTAGAGTACGGGGTCTAAAAACTAGGCAGGAAATTCTGTAAAAAATAACATCCCAAAAATATGAATCGGAAAATAAGTAAAAATTTAGACAAGAAAGAATGCTATAGTCGCCTCGCGACTTTAGGATACCCGTTACTCAGTTTCAATTTGTTATTAACAATGGTGATGGATATAATAGCTTGGCAAACACAGAACATTTCCGATCGGCCCTATGGGAGCTATACGAAATAGTTGTCCGATTTGGATCAAACTTGGTCAGTACATGTACTTCCTAGATATGTACATTCCGTGTAAATTTGGTTCAGATAGCATAGCTAACAAAAAGTTTTCTGTACTAAAACTTTCTACGTTTACCTGTACATATACCTTTATATGCAAATAAAACGCCCTAAAGTGGGCGTGTCAAAAAACAAAAACAAACTTGTACTGCTTGGGTATTGTACCTTTCATTTGCGACCACTATCATTTTTCTAGCTCTTATAGTCTCTGAGATCCTTTTGTTCATACAGACGGACGGACGGACGGACGGACGGACGGACGGACGGACATGGCTTTATCGACTCGGCTATTGATGCTGATCAAGAATATATATACTTTATGGGGTCTGCCAACGATTACAAATACCCTTTTACTCTACGAGTAACGGGTATAAAAACACTGAAAGCCCTTAAATTTTAATTATTTTTTATATATACCCATAAAAAACCCGCATAATGCGTTTAGTAGATACTAAGATAGTGGACTCCTCTGCTTTTGTAATTAACAAGGTTGAAGTAGAGACGCAAGGCCTAACTACCATAACCATATTATTAATTATAATAACGGTACTTATGCTTGCCAGTCTACTCTTCAAAGTGTATAAAATACATAATAGATGTTTAAAGAAAAAATATCTAAGTAAAGCAAACGACTTAGATAAGATATAAGGAAAAACAAATGAAAATGTATGAAGACAATGTAAAACAAATGTTAAAATTATTATAAAAAAATCAATATAGAACTTCTGAATAACTTTAAAATAATAAAAAAATAATTAGATGAGGATTAATACGGGAATGTATAAAGAAATTATGTAGAAGTAATGGAATGGCAACAGATATATGCAACATTAGAAGAAATCAAGACAAAATTTGCGAGATCATATAAACGTATCTCCCAAAATAGAAGTATCCATGCTGAAACTATCAACAAAAATGCAAATGTATTAGTAGAGTGTTTTAACGAAGCACGAACACTAACACATAATAACAGGGATAAACTAAATCAATCGCCCTGGTCAATAGTAGCTCGATTACTGGTCAAACTCCGATCAAAACTAGTATCATTACAAAGAAGGTATAATTTAGATATTTCAATACAAAGAAGGTATAATTTAGATATTTCAATACCGACAATATTAAATACCCCTTTGACATTAACAACCAGAGGAGAATCGGAAGAAGTGGTCTTCTAGATTCATCAGAATCTGAATCCGAATCAGACCATAGTGATGACACAGTAACAAAAGAGAAAGATTTACAGGATCTACCAATACGTGGCGTAATAAACCTACCAAAAGAAGGGGAAACAAGTATTTGTTCAGATCCAGAAACCAATAATTACGGAGCAAACTAATGTTGAGTTTATGAAAATTGCATCTAAGATTATACCGGATTTCAGCGGTAAAGCTGAAAACCTGCGTAGTTTTCTTGATGCGTTGGAAATTATAAGGTCAATACAAGGAGGACATGAACAAATGGCTGTGTCTTTAATTAAAACAAAACTTAAAGGACCAGCTAGAAACCTAATAAGCAATGAGAATAAGGTAGATCAGATAATCGCCAGACTCAAAGCTAACGTTAAGGGTGAGTCAATTGAAAATTTATCGGCAAGATTATTGAATCTTTCGTCGAAAAACAGAACACCCAACGTATATACACAGGAAATTGTAAAATTGGCTAAGTGCATATATTGAAAAAGAATATATCCTTGAACAAGCCAGATCAATATGTAAATATCAGGCTGTATTAGCAATGAAGAAATATTGCTTAAATAAAGATGTTAAGACAGTTATGCGTTCTCGTCTATTTAACGGTAAAGACGAAGCACGGTTCTTTTTTAACGAAACCACGCTTAACGCTGCGGAAACCGCGCTCGTGGTCGATATAATGGTCGTAATCACAACAGAGGCGGCCAAAGGTACAACAATAATAACGGTAACTATATTAATACAAACTCTAGAGGCGGCTCGAGAAGAGGCGGCTCAAATAGTGGAAACAGAAATAACAATCAAGTACGAGTTGCACAAAGGAACTCGGAAAACACTCAAACCCCCTTGAGCAACCAATTATAAAAGTCTTTAATATAAATCTAAATCTCAGCAGCATCATAAAAATAAACAATCAAAAATATAATAAACCTTTTAACTTTATTAGTAGATACTGGAGCTAACATATCAATTTTAAGAGATAATAACCTATGTTCTGAAATTAATCAAAATTTCAAAACCAACATTACAGGAATTGGTCAGGGAATAATAAAATCAATGGGAATAGCTACAATTGATTTTCTCTTCGATTATTTCTTAATCAATCGCGACTTTCAAATAGTCCATAAACAATTTCCCGTACCATGCGATGGAATTCTGGGACTTGACTTCATTAAGGAACTAAATTGCGTAATCGATAATAACCAAGATGAACTAATATTAAAAACGGAAAATTTGGTGTCGAGCTTGTCTGAGGAGTATGATAATTTTGTGTTGGCGATGGAAACTCGCGATACTTATCCAACGCTCAGCGCATTGAAAAAAAATTGCTCAAAAGAAGGCGAGAGGCGCCAGTCAGCGGGCATCGAAAATAACGGCGAAGCAAGAATATTTTTGTCTCGAACACAAAAAGATCATCACTAACCATACAACACATAGATGCGTCAAACGGAAGATTTTGAAAGCAAACGCTAGCTTGCTAATGGACCCCCACAGAACTTCGGCAAAAAGCCGAACGCCTAGAGCCCCGGAGAGTCGATCGCGTCTCAGCAAACTCAAAGCAGAGGAAAATAAATTTAGGCTGATTCAGTCAGCGAAACGATGGGCACGGCTGTGTCGATTTTGCTCTCGTTTCGTATGTATATGTTTGTCTCTTTCTGGCATGCCAGATACACACTTTTTGCGAAGCAATCAGCTCGCTGCAAAAATTTGTGTTTTTGACAAAATAGCGATCGAGCTTGGGTGCCATAAATCTTTTTTAGGCATATCTATGGTTTTAAGCCGGTCGCGAGCAAATGTTCTCGTGGCGCAAGCGACTAGGTGCTTGACTGGCGAACGAAGATTGCATTTACATACGAAACGAGAGCAAAATCGACACAGCCGTGCTCATCGTTTCGCTGACTGAATCAGACTAAATTTATTTTCGTCTGCTTTGAGACGCGATCGACTCTCCGGGCGCTAGGCGTTCGGCTTTTTGCCGAAGTTCTGTGGGGGTCCATTAGCAAGCTATCGTTTGCGTTCAAAAAATCTTGCGTATGACGCATCTGTGTGTTGTATGGTTAGTGGCATCATAGTAACAGAAGCGGAAGTCGCAGCAACGGTAACGAAAAATCAAATGCAAAGCAAACAAAAATAAAAAGCGCGTGCTGGACTTGTGGCCGAATTGGTCACACTGCTGCAAATTGCCGGGAGGACAAAGAAGAAAAGGAAAACAAAGAAGGTGGAAAGAAGATTTTTTCTGTATTCACTTCTTCGAACACCAACACAAGCAAACTCGCAAAAACTGTTTGGTATCTGGATAGTGGTGCCACTGCATACTTATGTTGCGAGCGGTCGTATTTTATAAATATGAAAGAGCACAAAGAAAAAATTGCTTTAGCTGGAAATAGTTATTTGGTTGCCAATGAATGCGGAACAGTTGAAATAAATATTTGCGGAAGGACGATTCAATTCAACAATGTGTTATACGTAGAAGATTTGCAGTATAACTTTGTTTCGGTTGCAAAAGCTGTCCAAAAGGTATTTTAAGTCAAATTCGAGAATATAAAGGCAGTTAGGTAATTTTTGTTGTAAAAAGTCAGAACGATCTGTTCTTGGCAGAAATACCGAACAAAAAATTGTTCACAGTAGAAGTCATGAAATGGTAAAGCCGATTGGGGCATTTGAATTTTGCAAGCATAAACAAGATGGTCAAGTCAAGTGACATTGTATGTGAGACATGTGCAAAAGGAAAAATTTGCGTAAAGAAATTCTCGAACACTTCATAAAATCGCACCAAGGGTGTGCTGGATTTAGTGCCTACAGATATTTGTGGTCCAATGAGTATCGCGTCTAGAGGAGGCTCCAAGTATTTTGCCACATTTATTGATGACAGCTCGCGTCACTTTCATGTATGTTTCGTTAGAACGCGTGAATATATATTGGACAAATTGAAAGACTTTAAGGCGTTCGCAGAGAAGCAAACTGGTAAACAATTAAAGAGTCTGCTGAGCGATAATGGGCGCTAATATTTAAGCGGCTCGTTTGAACAATTCTTGCAAGGCAATGGAATAAAACGGCTGTTGACTGTACCCCACACGCAGCAGCAAAACGGAGTAGCCGAGCGAGATAATAGAACGCTGGTGGAGGTGACTCTGAGCATAATGGTGTATGCTGGCCTCGAGGAAGCATACTGGGCAGAGGCTCTAAATACAACATCTACGTTGGAAAACATGACCCCAATAGAGTTTTGGCCTGGAGTGAAACCAACGGTGTCGCATCTTCGTGTGTTCGGCTCAAAAGCAATTGTTCTGAACAAAACACATAAGCGAAAATTTCAACCGAAGGGAGTATAACATGTTATGGGTGGTTAATCAGACACGGCAAAGCCATACCGGTTGTACACTACAGAGTCAGGAAAGATGATTGAAGCACGTGATGTTATATTCATCGAGAGGGAGTATCCTCAGAATCGACGCGAAATCAAAGAGGTTCCTATAGACATATATACTATGGAGGTTCAAAGTAGGCGAGTGCCAAGATGAGCAAGACAGTAGCAGTGAAGCTACAGAAGGAGCAATCGACGTTGGAGACAAGATTAGCACCAGCAGCAAGAAGGGCCCTGGACGTCCAAAGATGATTCACACAGGCAAAAGCGGGCGGCCGCGTAAGCAGTACAATATACTGAATATCATAACAACAAATGATGTCGCTGTTCCTGAGAATGTTAAGCAGGCGTTGGAAGCGAATGAAGCCAAATACTGGAGAGAATCAATGCAGGCGGAGATGGACAGATGCAGACAATCAGGACTTGGTCATTGGTGGACCTCCCGCCTGGTAAAAGGGCAATCGACAGCAAATGGGTATTTGCGGTGACGCTCCAAATCCGGACTGGTGGCAAAAGGCTGGGAGCAACGATATGGCGTCGATTACACTGACACGTTCTCGCCAGTGTCGAGATATTCAACGATTAGACTTGTTATTGCTTTAGCAGTTGAGCATGGTATGTATATGGATTAAGTTGATGTTTCCTGTGCTTATCTCAACAGTGAGCTGCAAGACGAGGTGTACATGAAACAACCAGAGGGGTTTGTTAACTTGAACGATCCAAAGTGTGTCTTAAAGCTGCTTAAATCGCTTTATAGATTAAAGCAAATTGGACGCGCACGGAACGAGAAGCTGAACTGCGTCCTTCTGAGCATGGGGTTTATACGATGTCCAAGTGAACCCCGCCTGTACACGCGTCGTAGGGACGCACGGCAATGACCTGATATTGGTGAGCTTGTGCAAAGACGAGCTGAACGACGTAATGGTCAGCATTGCCAATGAATTCGAAGTCGTCGATGGAGGAGAACTGAAGCACAGAACGGTTGGCCTCCATTACAAACGTATTGGGCAGCCAATACATTGCTATGTAAATGCGGACTGGGCTGGCGATAGTTTTGTTTGCAGCGGGCGCCGCATTCTCCTGGGAGTCAAAGTAACAAGTGGCACTCAGTACCACACTTTCAACCGCAGTAAAAGAGGCAGTATACATCCCGGGGCTACTGCATGAAATTGGCGAATATGACGGCACCAGTATAAAGATTTTTAGCGACAATCAGAGTGTCCAATGTTTGGTCAAGAATGCAAGATTCCAAGCACGTAGTAAGCACATCGATATTAAGTACCATCATATAAGGGACTTGTTTAAGAAAAATGTTATTGATGTTGAATATGTAGACACAGAAAATATGATTGCTGATGTCTTGACTAAAAACTTAAGTAAGATTAAACATGAAATTTGTCAACATGATGGGTATGCAATTGCTTAACAAAATGAATATAAATAACAGGCAATGTTGAGGAGTGTTCCAAAATAAAATTTATTAGAGCAACATTGCCTTGTCAATATAAGCATACTCTTTGAAAAATCGAGAAATTAATTTTAAATAAGAACAAATTGCAAGTTCTTAAACAATACAATTTGTTGTTGGACAGGCAATCGCGGAAAGGCTTGGCAGCGTGTGTGTGGTTTAAGCGAGACGAAAATTACAACTCGCCTGCCGCTCGCGACATCTGCATTGCCGAATACAAATCAAACTTACATGCTAGCTTAAGTATAACAGTTTTAGTGCGTACACTACTGGACAATTCATTAATATCGGGTATTTAAGCTTATCCTAACAATTCATTTTTTCTGGTTATTTTAACTATGCTCCTGATCCAACACCGGCCACCTTGAAGGGATCGCCTTCAATCCCTTGGTAGCCCAAGCGTGAGTGCTTCTCAGGTGTCCAATGAAGTCAGTGTCCTTGGGTAGAGGTTCGCCACCACGTCGGTCAGGTGCCATAGGAAATCGCTCTCTGTAAGCGACGCTCTGCTGATCTGCATCATTTCCAGGTTCCTTACGAACATGTGTCGTCTTCTCCACGCCTCGCCGGACTGGCGTGCCAAGTCGAGCAAATAAGTTTTTCACTGTGAACATAAGAGGTTTAGTGGATCGTGCTGTAAATTCAATATGAACAGCCTTTTGATACAAAAACACGAACACCGCAATAAATACTTTGGGCGGGGCTCGTCCTCTCATTTTCCTCAACACATTCGTGGCACCATACAAATTTATGCCTACATGAATCAAAGAGATTCCAAAATTGTCTGACTTTTGAATAAATTGAGTCAGCGATTGCAAACTTGCCAAACCTTCTAAGCAAACGAGTATCGAGTATTCCTTTAACCCTCGAGGCCATTGTCTTTTTGCCTTGCAACGAGGCCGAACGAACTGATCGAGTTTCTGAACGCCACACCATCTTGACGACAAATCGGCTGGATTTGATGATGTTGGTCCATGTTTCCAAGATACCTTTTTGGCCATCTCTTTGAGACCTGCAACTTGATTGGCTACAAATGTTGCTAGTATTGAAGGGGAAGTTTTTGAACAATGTAGTGCGGTTTCCGAATCATTCGAGAAACTCGCACTCTCGATTCGACATCGGTCCAACGCGGATATTTGGGCTAAAATATACGCGAAAGATTCTAGTAATGTTTTTCGCTTGGTGGGACTTAGTTTGGCCAAGCTACCAACCAAGTGATACCGAAAAGTATCCAAACTTGGTGTCCACCTTATGCCAAGCGTTTTAGTCGAATCGGCATCATTGGAAATCCGAAGTTTCTCATTTCCGCCTTCATCTAATACGTTATAATGGTTTGAAAACCATTTTGCCAATTTAAACTTGCCCGGTTTGAAATCTGCCGTGAGGGCAGGTCGGTTCAGACGGAACCTAAAAAATGAACAAATTAGATCCCTCTGAATAGCAGGTCCTACCACTACTACTCCAATTTTAGTGGAACTGCTATCAGGTCTCAGGACGCACTGGTGTGTAAGGGTGTAATGTGGTCCTGGTGGAACTTCTGTATCTATAAAAACCATTCGACCAAATTCAAGATACCTGTTCATGAAACTCGAATATACATTATGAACTTCCAACTTCATGGAAAGTACATATGCCTTTGCAACTTTTGATGATCCCATTACTTTGGGATCAATCATGCAAGTCAAATTGACACCAAAGTGTCCAATCGGCAATTTACGAACTCTGTCCCGGGAGCTTTGTTTGCAAATGATGTGCTCCGCAGAATAATTTGCCGAAACACTTTTCTCCGGGACAGCTTCGACCTCACAGTGTCGATCTACACTGTCTGCAAAACGAGCATCTTTTCTATGTTGCATCACTGAGCAACATATTGGGCTTTTGGTAAGCATTTTCTTGCACCGCCCTGATGCCACCCAACCAAACAACGTCCTTTTGTAGTATCGGACCACCCTTCGCCAATCGAATTTGTCCGTTATTCCTTTAAAGTTTTTAAATTAAATTTATTTGTTTTTTTGTCCACCTATTATTTATCTATTTAGTCATGATATGGTAGTCCGATTTGAAATTTGGTTAACAGATTGGGGACAATGAGAAATACATTCTGTAATTTTTTTGAAAATGGTTAATTAAAATTAACCAATGTTTATAATAAAAATTTTAAACCGGATTTTTTCCATAGAAGGCTATATGATATAGTGGTCCGATTTGGATGAAATTTGGTCAACAGATGGGGGACAATGAGAAATACATTCTGTGTGAATTTCGTTGAAATCGGTCAATAGACACCGAAAATGTTCATACTAAGCATTTTCAACCGATTGTTCCTATGGAAGCTATATGATATAGTAGTCCGATTTGGATGAAATTTGGTTAACAGATGGGGGACAATGAGAAATACATTCTGTGTGAATTTCGTTGAAATCGGTCAATAGGCACCGAAAATGTTCATACTAAGCATTTTCAACCGATTGTTCCTATGGAAGCTATATGATATAGTGGTCCGATTTGGATGAAATTTGATCAACAGATGGGGGACAATGAGAAATACATTCTGTGTGAATTTCGTTGAAACCGGTCAATAGACACCGAAAATGTTCATACTAAGCATTTTCAACCGATTGTTCTTATGGGAGCTATATGATATAGTGGTCCGATTTGGATGAAATTTGATCAGCAGTCGAAGAACAATTATAAATGCATATAGCGTGAATTTGGTTGAAATCGGTCAATAGACACCGAAAATGTTCATACATTTCATTTCATTTCATGCACTTCGACCGATTGTTCCTATGGGAGCTATATGATATAGCAGTCATTTGTCCGATTTTTACAAATGATCTGCGTGCAGAGAGAATACACATCTGTACCAAGTTTCATTAAGATAGCTTTAAAACTGAGAGACTAGTTCGCATAGAAACAGACGGACAGACGGACAGACGGACCAAGGCCAAATCGACCGCTGTTGATGCTGCCATCAAGAATATATATACTTTATAGGGTCGGAAAAAGCCTCC